>OY757019.1:50022913-50309393 GCA_963580285.1 Lucinisca nassula | reverse complement strand
TACCAAACCATATTCTTTGAAATAATGTCAGAAAATTTACCCTAAAAATGGTAAAAAAATATGCATTGTTTTTCTCAGAGGACATAACCATTGGATTTAAATTATTTTAGTTTTGCAGTCATATAAATGGTCTATATGTCTGTAATTGACAGAAGAAAAATGGTGCGATTAAGTGGAGTAATTACTGAAAAAAAAACGTCCAATTTAGTTAGCATATCCCGATTATTTCGTAATTTAATATTGCATTTTTAAAGGTTTAATTCGCATAGAAATTGAATGAAAGTCTTACTGGTTACGGTGCCGGGGAAGCTTGATATTTAAATGGCACAGATGTACGAAATAAACATCCCGGTAAATAAACAGTGAAGTAGCAAAGTCATAAATACAGCGCTACGACTCGCTGTATTGTAGAACAGTAACGGTAAAAATGAAAGTGTCGATTAAAACTAGGCTATGTCATTAAAACTACGCTACAAACTGAAAAAAATACAATTATAGTCGTGCACGTGAAAATCGGTATTGGCAGTCGAACATAAAGTTTGAAACAAAATTAGTTCCATTTAAAGTTTTGTTATCTGCTGAAGCAAGGTAGTTTCTGCAAAAAAGAAGTGAAGGCAATGTTCAGGAATCGATACAATTAACCCACAGCTCCCATCAGAGACACCAAAGGGAATGCAACACAAACACGAAACAGCCAGACCCCAATGGAAAGACCAATAACGGAAAGTCAAAAGGATAGTCGCTCTCCCACAAACGGCCAACAGGCTACCCCAAACAAAATAATATAAGCGATATACACACACAAAGACAAGCCATAGCAAAAAAAAAAAAAAAAAAAAAAACACGACAAAGGACCGCCCCGGAACGGCCAGCGAAACGAAGCCCACTGGTGGCCCAAAACGACCCCACTTGGCCACAATCATCGCCCTTACTTCCGTCGGGATTTAGACAATTTATTTGTTCTGTCGCATGAAGGCCTCCTCACTCGTCAGTGCAACATCTCCGTGAACACAAAAATCAGACAACCACAGAGATGAAACAACGGTGAGGATTGGACAGCAAGACACCACTGAAATGCTGGAGCAAAAGAAAACCAACAGTTACACTCCGATGGGCCCGACCAGAGACAGGGCATCAGGCACTAACCAATATTACATAAAAAAATAGATTATCTCTAATTCTCTGTGAGCCTTTACGCTGGAACCGTAATAGAATCTGAGGCCTGACCCACCGACTCGATAGGAAACGCATGCTTTTGTAAATTCCCAATGTAGTTTGTCGTCTTGTCACACTACATGCAAATATTGTACCTTGTTTGCTAGTCTTCTTGTCAATTTTGGTAATTTAACCAAATATTTCTGGCCTAAATTGTGGGCGTGTTTTTTTTTCTGTCTTTTGTCTCTCCTATCGGATTTCTCTTTTTTAAGAGTAAATACATGGTTGAATGTACAATGTTCAGGTCAACATTTCCTTACATGAAATGTTTTACCGGAAAGGCAAATCAAATTTTGTATTATAATGCGTCTGTCTCATTGTTGATTGTTCATATAACGATTCGTAGCCCGCCCAGAATCACTAGCCTGACTTTAAGTGTTAGAAATTTACTGCATATGTAAATTTACAAATAATTAAGTAATGGTCGGCTCTTCCAACACCTTTGGTAGTCCGTTAAAACTTTTGCCAAATAAAAAGAGGCGCAAAAGTACGGACTGGACGAGAAGCATCAAGTGTCTAACTAACAGTGATGAAAAACTTAGAGACGTTCTAGATAAAAACATATAATTGCAATGACTTCAGCACCAAATTTCGTAAAATCCCTCTTCGATAAATGTTATACGACAGACTGCAAGCATGGTAGTTAACCCAATCGCGGTTGACAACTTTGCTTCCCTCTTTAATTGCTCGCCGGTGGGTCAGGCCTCAGATTCTATGACGGTTCCAGCGTAAAGGCTTACTGAGATTTAGAGAGACTTTAATTTTATGTAACGATGGTTGGCGCCTGATGCTCTGTCTCAAGTCGGGCCAATCGGAGTCTAACTACTGGTTTTCTTTTGCTCCAGTATTTCAGTGGTTTTTTGCCGTCGAGTCCTCACCTTTGTTTCATCTCTGTGGCTGTTTGATTTTTGTGCTCCCGGAGACGTTGCACTGGTGAGTTAGGAGGCCTTTATGCGGAATGAGCAAATTGTTTGTCTAAATCGCGACGGAATTAAGGGCGAAGATTGCAGCCGCGTAAAATCTATTTAAGACCCCAGTGGAATTCGTTTCACTGACCGTTATGGTTTATCTTTGAGTGTGTGTATCACTTATATTCTTTGTTTTGGATAGCTAATTGGGCAGTAAGTGAGAAAGTGACTGTCCTTTTGACTTTCCGCTATTGGTGTTTCCATTTGGGTCTAGTTATATCATATTTGTGTTTCTTTCCCGTTGGTGTCTCTGGTGGGAGCTGTGGGTTAATTGTATCGATTCCTGATCATTGCCTTCACTTCAAGTTTACCTCCTTAAGGACTGTTACCTTTGCTTGGTAAGGAGGCTTGTTTGCCATCATTTTATGAAACAATATGGCACAAACTAAAGCAGTCCAACTACTAAACCTCTATTTAACACAAAGAATTTGTTACGGTAGGAGCATAGGCATTTACGAATTACTAGCAGTTCTCAATCTGTAGATGTTAACTGCTTGTCCGACCTTATGTATTCTGTCAACCAAACTGATATGAATATCTCTTTATATCAGACATCAGATTTAATTTTTATGATTTTCTTTATATAAGCGGTAATGCTTAATATAGTTTCTGTCCTTAAAATCTGTTTTATCATGATAATAACGCTTAATTCAGGGAAAAGTAGGATTTTATATAGTAAAATGTATATATTGTCAAAAAGGTATCTTTTTGTTGCATTGTTCCCAATATTTCTTTATCAAACCAATAAAAAATATGTTCACGACCTTTCAACAACATTTTATAACAACATTTGTTCTTTTTTCTACCCTAAAGGTACAAACGATTTACTGTTTTTATGACTTTTGCGATAATTGCTATTTATTGGGTATCGAGTTATCTCCCTTAATTGCAACGACTTGTCCTCAGTTTAAGGTGCGACAAAACCTGAATCTAAACGAGTAAACATTATTCTTTGATATAGAGGTATTTTTATCCTTTCGAATCGATGGCTAATTAAAAAGTATTTCTAGAGGGTTTCTGAGATATATGTCCCCGGCTATATAGACGACCAGTGTTAGAACTCTGTTTTAGCTCTGGCGATCATTGTGTTCATCAGAGCAAATTGTTGACATTTTTTGTGACTCCAACTTTTCGTTGGCTGTAACTGTTTATAGTCACTAATGTTTTAATTGCATAGGTTTACACGAAGCCAATTCTTACACAATTTTTTTTACACAAGTAGTTCTTGATTACTTGTAAATTCATAACATTTTGTTGTTGTTAAAAAATGTTGTTGCAAGAAAACATGCCCCAAAGTATGAGTCCTATGAAGAAATAGGTTGATCAATTTGAAGAATTGCACATGAATTTAAGAATTTATTTAGTATTTTCAAAGAAAAATTTAGATCACCATCTAGTTATGCGAGTATGTACTTTGGTACTAAAAATAGTGCATGGAACAACGACTTTATAATTGAGTTGGGGTGATTTATGAATGATATTTGCAGGATGTTTTTCTTTTGTAAATTTTGTACCATATTTTTTTTTTTTACAAAAATATAATTTGCAAGGCATTTAACCATTACCGCAGGTGTTTATTAAACAAGAACTATTGTGAGCGCCATGCGCGTATGAATACATATTGGATCGCCATTTTGTTTCTTCGGTAAGTCAGGTTGATAGTTAGATTGAGGTAAAATTTTGGACCATGCGTTATGTAGTTGCATGCCATTATTCACACCTGTTAAACACCGTGTTGCCTAAGAAAATAAACTTGTATATATTTGTTTCGATGACAATCTCAGCGACCGATGCAGTATCGTAGGAGGCCCAGAAATGGCGACACCTGTTTCGGTGACACTTAGTTCCCTCGTGGTTATTTCTTAGTAAAGTAGAAGTAAAACAAAGATCAGGAATTGATACAATTAACTTACTCCATCCATAAAAGACACCAAAGGGAAAGAAATACAAACATTAAGCGACCAGACCATAATGGAAACCTAAACAAAGGAAGGCCATATGGACAGTTACTTTCCCACAAAATGGCCATATGGCCATCCAAAATTAAAAGACATAAGTGATACACACAGTAAGTAACAAACAACAACATAAATAAATCGCCACAGAAGAGCCGCCTTGGAACGGTCAGTGGAAGATTTCCACTGGGGGGCTTAAATCGATTTTACGTGGCCACAATCCTCGCCCTTACTTCCGTCGCGATTTAGACAAATAATTTGTTCAGTCCGCATGAAGGCCTCCTAACTCATCAGTGCAACATCTCCGTGAACACAGAAATCAAAGAACCACAGAGGTGAGACAACGGTGAGGACTCGACAGCAAGAAACCACTGAAATGCTGGAGCAAAAGAAAACCGACAGTTAGACTCCGATGAGCCCAACCAGAGACAGAGCATCAGGCACCAACCAACATTATCTCTTTAATTTTCAATAAGCCTTTACGTTGGAGCCGTCATAGAATCTGAGGCCTGACCCACCGGCGTGCAATTAAAGAGGGAAGCAAAGTTGCCAACCGTGATTGGGTTAACTACCATGCATGCAGTCTGTCGAATAATATCCATGTTGTACCCAATCTTTTTATATCGAAGAATGATTTTACGTAATTGGGTGCTGAAGTCATTGCGGTTATATATTTTTCTGAATTTATATACTAAGTCACCATAAAATTCGGGTTCCGATAGACCTTGTTGCAGAAGAGATTTAAGTCCAATATTGAATTTTGAAATTAAATCAAAATGGCGTCTATAAAATTTTGAAAAGGCTTTGCGTAGTTTATGGTACCGATAACCCTGATTAAGGAGTTTAGCCGTTAATAATTTATTACGAGTGTTGAAGTCAGTTACATGACTACACACTCTATCAAATCGAATTAATTGCGAAATATAAACGCCATAGGATGGCGCACGAGGAACATCACCATCCAAAAAAGGAAAATTTACAATCTCAAAATCAAAGTCATCGCGTTTATCATAAATTTTGCACGAAACAAATCCATCTACAATAGATAGATGTAAATCCAAAAACGGGGCCTCGGTATCAGAAGAATTTGCTTTATTTAACTGAAGTTCTAGGGGGTAAATCTGACTGATCAAACCATCAAAATAGGTATTATCAATATTTAATAAATCATCTAAATATCTAGAAATAGAGCTAAAAGCTTCAATAATTTCAGATTGGTTATCAATGGAAAGCGACAAAATGAAGTCTCTTTCATAACAATACAAGAACAGATCCGCCACAAGAGGTGCGCAATTAGTACCCATCGGAATACCCACAATTTGTCTAAATAACTTAGTACCGAATCTAATATAAATATTGTCAAGTAGAAAGGTGAGGGCATCACACACTTTCTGACATGACCAAAGTGTATAATTCTTATGCTCTTTAGAAGTGAAAAATGCATTTCTGACATTACATGCAAGATAGAGAGAATCTTCTCTGTGAAAAGCCCATTCAATTAAATCATTAAGCTTTTCTTTTATAAGATTATGAGGAAGTGTAGTGTAAAGAGTGGAAAAATCGTAGGTAGACAGACTAGAAGCACGAAACTGTCTAGATTTCAATTTATTTAAAACCTCATTCGAATTTTTTATAGACCAAAACAGATTTCTTCCTGATCTTTCAAAGACTTTATCACAATATTTAATTACATGCGTTTTAATAGCAGTAAGACAGGAAGTTAATAATTTAGAAAGTTCAGTGGTAGTGCAAGAACTAGAATTTGCAATAAACCGTGCTTTGTAAGGTCTTTTATGAAGTTTTGGTAACCAGTATAGCGTAGGAAGCTTGTCTTGGCCTTCGTTAACACACACAGCAAACTTGGTGGCTGAAAGACAAACATGTTTATCTACTATAGCTCTCTCTTCAGCCAAAGGCTGAAGTTCATAGGGCTTAGTACCACCAAGCTCCTGCTTAAGCGTGTTAACATAGTGGAGCCGTCACACAACGACGACGTTGTTAGCGGCCTTGTCTGCAGGGGCCAAAACAAATTTCTTATGAAATTCTTGAATACCTAGTTTAAGATGACGTAAAGACGTCTTGGGCTTAGGAGGTAATAAGTTAGTATTTTGAGAATAGAAAGAAATGCGTTTATTCACTAGTCTTAAAATGCTAAGTTTCCAGTCCTTTAGGGCTTTACACTCAACATACTCTCGCTTACACCATCGATTACCGAATTCATTCAAGGAAGCAGCGATTTCATCTCTACATTTACTGAAATCAATTTTAGAAGGAAACCGATATTTCGGTCCTTTAGAAATTATATTCCTTATCCTAGAATCAGGAATAATTTTCAAATTGCCAGTAATTACATGACCAGCAGCAGGATAGCAATACTTTGAGTTTTTACAATCACATGAATCAGGAGTATTAGTATCAATATCAAGATCTGAAACAAGTTTATTGAAATTAAAAATGATAGATCTAACAGGTTTGTTATATGTATAGCAAATTATAGGTGTTTCAGTATTTTGAAAACAAGCAGGAATGGAAGAAAGCACCGATCTCTCACGGAAAATACTGGGCAAATCTATAAAATCCATACCCTTATTAATGAAGGATATTTTGAAGAAATGACGTTTATGATTAATTTCAGAATCAATGTAAGGACGGAGAGTATGCTGAGTATAGCCTCTAGTTAAGAGAGCCGCATCATATAACTGATGAGAACTATCGTAGAGTTATGTGGCGTCATCTCATCCAGTTGTTAACAGTATAAATAAAGACCTTTCATTTCTATCAACAACATCGAAAAATTCTGTTCAATTCTTATACAAAAGATGGTGCTTACGGTCACTGAAACTGGTCACTCAACGATATCAAGAAATATGTTGGTTGGGATGAATGTTAGAAAGTGCACTGTCCTTCGGATCGGGACGTAAACTGGAGGCCCCCTGTGCAGGGAGAACCATCTCCTGTGCAGGTTAAAGAACCCTACCATAATTACATGATTACTGTGTAGTCTTTCATCCTGCAAAACTGGAGTGTATGTAAAATACACCTGCCTAGAATGCCCGCAAGGGCGTATGGCAGTAAATAGAGAAAGAATAAGAAACAGGGGATGGTTCTCCCTGCACCATGTGCACAGGGGGCCTCCAGTTAACGTCCCGATCCGAAGGACAGTGCATGACATTCATTTGTAGTCGGTTAATAGCTATACAAAGCTAATGTTACATTTGTTGAAAACTTCCGACTTTAAATAAAATTTGTATCTGTATCTCTGCAAATGATGCCAATGGAGTGTGTTTGGGCACCGAAATTTTTGTCGCCGCTGCCAGGGATCGAGCCCGAGCCCTCTAGCATCAGAAGCAAGTGCACTAACCACTGAGCTATCAAGCTCTTTTGTTTTTGTGGGTTTTATTTAAATTATTTTACGGCTCTGAAAGTTATTTTAGTTACTTCGAGCCCATCAGAGTTCGGCAAAAACCATTGTCATTACGCGATTGTGATAAAAGATAGGCTCGTTCATTTATGATTAAATTTGCTCAGACGTGATTGATTTAGTTTTGGAGGAGGACGAAATTAAATAAGAAGTAAAACAAAGATCAGGAATTGATACAATTAACTTACTCCATCCATAAAAGACACCAAAGGGAAAGAAATACAAACATTAAGCGACCAGACCATAATGGAAACCTAAACAAAGAAAGGCCATATGGACAGTTACTTTCCCACAAAATGGCCATATGGCCATCCAAAATTAAAAGACACAAGTGATACACACAGTAAGTAACAAACAACAACATAAATAAATCGCCACAGAAGAGCCGCCTTGGAACGGTCAGTGGAAGATTTCCACTGGGGGGCTTAAATCGATTTTACGTGGCCACAATCCTCGCCCTTACTTCCGTCGCGATTTAGACAAATAATTTGTTCAGTCCGCATGAAGGCCTCCTAACTCATCAGTGCAACATCTCCGTGAACACAGACATCATAGAACCACAGAGGTGAGACAACGGTGAGGACTCGACAGCAAGAAACCACTGAAATGCTGGAGCAAAAGAAAACCAACAGTTAGACTCCGATGAGCCCGACCAGAGACAGAGCATCAGGCACCAACCAACATTATCTCTTTAATTTTCAATAAGCCTTTACGTTGGAGCCGTCATAGAATCTGAGGCCTGACCCACCGGCGTGCAATTAAAGAGGGAAGCAAAGTTGCCAACCGTGATTGGGTTAACTACCATGCATGCAGTCTGTCCTATAACATCTATGTTGTACCCAATCTTTTTATATCGAAGAATGATTTTACGATTTTAAAGTCAAATTAATGAAGTCGGTCATCCGGGTATTCTCGATAGTCACGTGACTTTCTGCATAGCAACCAAAACCGGAGTCGAAAAGCTACGCCATTTTGAGTTACCTTGTAATTGAATAGCAACGATATTCACACGTAAAATTCTGAGAGACTGAAAAGAAAATGCCATAAATATGCAGTGCAGCTTGTTGTACAAATTACCAGCTACAAGAGGATAAACAGCTGTGCTCATACAATTTTCCGAATCGGGAGAAATACCCTGACAGGCGATCGAAGCGGATTAGGGCTAAGGCTGATACGATTAATTGTATAATCGATTAATCAGTCGATAAATTCAACAAAAATGATTATCATTTCTGATTTGCTTTTAACCGATTACTTCATAGGTACAATTTACTACCCAAAGTTATGCCTAAAATAGAGGGATGAGTGGCAAACAGTGCAGACCCTGATGAGACGCCCCATTCCGTGGCGTCTCATCTGGGTCTACACTGTTTGCTCAGGCCTGTCTGTTCAAATACACATATGGTAATGGGCAAGATATCGTAAGAGTCATGCTCAGACAGAAAGCCAGACAGGTAAAATTATGACAAAAACTTAGCGATTTATTATACTAATCGATTATCGATCACAATGACATGACTGATAATCGATTATCTTTTCAGCTCCGATTAGCCAGCCCTAATCAGGGCCTGCAATCACCTCCTTATATATGGCCGGAGTCCATTTCAAAATTTAGGGTTGTCACGCTGTGTTTTCTTCAAAATTTATTTGGAAATGGCTGAAATTTATGCAAACAGTAGAAGCCCTGATCAGACGCCGCGTTCTGTGGCGCCTGGTCTGGGTCTGGACTGCTTGCCAGGGTAATTGGTTAAACACTTAAGAGAACCCTAATGTAATTACATGGTTACCATCACATTCGCCGACTATCTTTTTATTATTTTTATGTAGCCAAAAGCTGTTTTTGTCGCACCTGCTTGTAGCAGGGTGTGACATAGGCGTCCGATTTTCCGTCAATCCGTTCGTCCGTCCGTCTGTTAACATATACGTCGAAGTTCGACATTTACGTCAAAGTTTTTATTTTACAAACCTCAGCTACCATCAAACCTTACATGAAACATCTCATAGACCTTCTCACTTTGTAAGCACCTTGACCTGGTGACTTTGACCTATATTTTGCAATCCAGTAGGCAGTAACTTTGACCATTACGTCAAAGTTCGACATGTACGTCGAAGTTCGACATTTTTGCTGGTTTTTATTTACAGACCTCGGCTACCATCAAACCTTACATGAAACATATCATAGACCTTCTCACTTTGTAAGCACCTTGACCTGGTGACTTTGACCTATATTTTTCGCCCCAGTGACTTTGACCATTACGTCGAAGTTCGACATTTACGTCAGTTTTTATTTTACAAACCTCAGCTACCATCAAACCTTACATGAAACATCTCATAGACCTTCTCACTTTGTAAGCACCCTTGACCTGGTGAATTTGACCTATATTTTTCGCTCCAGTGGATTTTACCATTACGTCGAAGTTCGACATTTACGTCGAAGTTTGTATTGCATATATATATATATATATATATATATATATATATATATATATATATATATATATATATATATATATATATATATATATATATATATATATATATATATATATATATAATCAACTTTAAGACTAAACAACCATCAAACCTTTCATGAAACATCACCCTGAGTTTCTGACTAGACAAGCACCTTGACCCGGTGACCTTGACCTATATTTTACGCTTCAGTGAGTTTGACACAAATTACGTCAATGTTCCAGATCTTCTCAAATAAAGGGCCTACAACAATAAAATCTTGAATAGTGTTTCTCCTAGATGTATTGACTCTGCAGGTACCTTGACATGGTGACTTTGACCTATATTTTACGCTCCACTGAATTTGACACATTTTACGTCGTAGTTCCAGATCTCCCCAAATAAAAGGCCAACAACCATCTAATCTTGCATAGTGCTTCTCCTAGATGTACTGGCTCTGCAGGTACCTTGACCCGGTAACCTTGACCTATATTTTACTTTGACAAATTTTTATGTTGAAGTTCCAGATCTCTGCAAATAAAAGGCCTACAACCATCGAATCTTGCATAAACGGATAAACGGATAATGCGTATCTACTTCGGAACTAGTGCGCATTAAAGAGTCGTCTAAACAGGGTAGTTAATCTGAAAGCAGATGCTTTTGGGACAGCTCAGTATTTAAAATATAGCTTAGGAGGTGTAATTTAACTCTTTTTTTGTACCAAATGGAATTTTCTTCCTGATATGTAGTCTTTTTCAATATTTAGGGGTGTCAGGTTTTGACTTCTTCAATTTTATATGGGAAATGGTTGAATTTTTTTGTAAACGGTGTAGGCCCTGATCAGACACTGCATTCTGCAGCATCTGATCTGGGCATGCACTGTTTGCCAATTACCTATTTTGGGGTTTTCGTACAAAAAGGGTTAAAACTACATGTTCAGAAAAAGAAATGACTGTCATTCAGATGATTTAAGTTAACTGAACTGTTCATAATAATTTCATATTATGCAAATGTAATTAAAATGCTTACAGGCACTTGAAATGTGTTTTTTTTTTCAACCAGATCAACAACATTATCCTTGAAAAACCAGCACAGCTCTTTGAAAACCCTTCCCTCCATGTTTTTGAACACAGGAAGTGTGTCATAGAATACCGGCAAAGATGTTTTCGGGGAAATTTTCAAGAAGCAAAATACTAATAAACTGCAAGGCAAAAGCAAAACACTAATTAAATGCCATTTTGAGAGGTTAAGTGAAACTATCTGTATACAGATAATATTGGTTTTGGCGGTGATACATAAATGTTTTAATAGTGCATCAAGCGAGACTAGAACTGAAAGCATACTGCCTTTACTGGGTATGGTCTTGTTTGTTTGATTTGAGGTTGAACATCCCTATCAACACTGAATAGGTCATTTTGGAGACGTTGCGACTTTTTCCGACATTGAGATGAAATGATATCTCAAGCCCTGTCTCCCAGTGAAAACTGGGCATGGTACTCAGGGATACAGACCAAGTATCGTGCTTTTGGCGCCCAGATAGTCATGAATCCGAAATTTTACATTGAGTTAATCTATAGGCAGTTTTTGTTCAAAACTTGGGCACCCTGGCAGAAATTTAGGTGCCTTGGGCAACTGGGCACCTGTTAGTCTTTATCTCTGGAACTCTATCTTTTTTTTTTCAGACTGCATATGGTAGAGATTATAGTACAATGGACTAGATACTTAGTGTAGTTTTCGCAACATGCTAAAAGGAGCCTAATAAAGTAATAAAGGCTTTCAAAAATCAAAATTGGACGCCTTCTTCTACTTGCTGTTTACGAGAGGAGAAAAAGCCAATTGTCAGTACTACATTCTGGTTACACATACAGGTCTTCGTAAAAAAAATGTCTGAATATTTGTTTGTGTGCCAGTTGTGTCAGTATTATGAAAGCATCTGATGGCTTATATGTAGCTGAGGAGAAGATTCATACTAGGTATCTAGTAAACACAGCCTCTGATTACATCCTCTGGTTTTTGGTAAGTTTTAATTGCCTTTTTTTATTGCAAATTTCTATCATGTATTAACCTGTATGTTACCATATGCTTAAGACTTTTTCAATGATTTATGCATATTATTGCTCTTGCCCTCCCTATATATCGAATTCGACAACTTTAGTTTGCCTTTAACCCAAGGATCAATGTTTGCGTTTTTATCATTGTGGAGCCAGAATGCATGTATTGACATAAATATATGTGATATCAGTGTGTTCAGGTTATTGTAGGCATCATAACATGTCTTGTGTCCAAACATCAGGACAGTTTGTATGTGAGTATGTCAGTATGTGAGTTTTATATGGTTGTTCAGTGTTTCGAATGTTTTCGATCTTAGTCGGTAAAGGCTTAACCTTTTTTTCAAGAAACAAATAAATGTTCAATTGTTCCATGTTCTAAACAACCAAATCTACACATATTTGTAGCTGTCAAGCGCCACTTACGTAAGTTTTCCTGACATGGTAAAATTTTGTGCAAAAATTTGAAGCTGAAGTCAGCTATTTGCTTATTACTTTATTTTTTACTCTGTGTTTCCAGGTTTCAGTCCATGTTGGCCTATCAGGAAATATTTTTTGCCAGTATTTTTCAATATACATGTATGATCTTTCTTTATTTTTTTTACAACAATTGGTAATATTCTTTTGCTTTTTTGGAAGATCATTTTTAAGGTTCATGTTGATGTTTTTAAGATATTCCTTCCATTGTTTTGGAATAGATTTTAACAATGTCTTATATTCAACTAACCAGTTTGATCGATTTTTTATCTGTGAAAAAAATTTCTTCGCCCATTTTAAAATTGCCGTCTTTATTTAATAGGTCATCAATAAAACTTATATTGCTTTTTTCCAGTTTTTGTAATATAAAGTTCTCCCTTTTGATTATATATATTTGTTTCCCAATAAGAATTGTTGCCTTACCTCTGCTTCACCTTATGGTGCCCTGTGAGCTCCACAACATAAGTGCCAACAGACCATCACCTCAGTATAGAATAGTAGAGGTAGCTTAATTGGGCATATTTTTTCTTTCTCAAAATTCATTCTCATAAGATGATCAATTTTACATTTGTTCATGTATTTTTGGGTATTATACTCCATGTTTATGCCTCCAACTTCTTCGGCCTCCAACTTTGGAGGGGCATATTGCTTCGCAGGTCCGTCCGTTTCGCTTTTGATGCAAAGCATAACTTAAGAACTGTGTATGCTAGGGTTTTGAAAGTTCATATATGGATTCCTCATGGAAAATAAGGGGACGCGTATTTTTTTTCTAATCCAGATTATGCCCCTTTCAAGAGTTATTGCCCTTTGATATTTTTTATAGAATATTGTCAGCAAAATGTCTTAAAACTATAAGAGCTAGAGCCTTAAAAGTTGGTGAATAGAATGGTGGTGATGAGTAGATGACCTGATTAACTTTTGACTTCATTCCCAAAAATGCTTCATGAGTTATGGCCCTTTGTCACTTTGGGTATTTTACATTGTACCTCTATGTGCTTTTTGATGCATAGGATAACTATATAACCGTGTATGCTAGGGTTTTGAAAGTTCATATATGGATTCCTCATGGAAAATAAGGGGATGCATATTTTTTTCTCGTCTGGATTATGCCCCAATCAAGAGTTATTGCCCTTTGAATTTTTTTTTATAAAATCTTGTCAGCAAAATATCTCAAAAACTATAAGAGCTAGAGCCTTGAAAGCTGGTGAATAGATTGGTGGTGATGAGTAGATGACCTGATTAACTTTTGGCTAAATTCCATAAAAACTTAATGAGTTATGGCCCTTTGTCACTTTGGATATTTTTACATTGTATCTCTATATGCTTTGTGTTGCATAGCATAACTTTATAACCATGTATGCTAGAATTTTTAAATTTCATATATGGATTCCTCGTGGAAAATTAGTAGACGGTATTTACCCTTTTAATTTTTTTTATAAAAACTTGCCAGCAAAATATCTCAAAAAACTATAAGAGCTAGAGCCTTGAAAGTTGGTGAATAGAATGGTGGTGATGAGTAGATGATGTTATTAACTTTTGACTAAATTCTGAAAAGTACTTAATGAGTTATGGCCCTTTGTCACTTTGGGTATTTGTACATTGTACCTCTATATGCTTTGTGATGCATAGCATAACTTTGTAACCCTGCATGCTAGTGTTTTGAAATTAGATATATAGATTCCTCATGGAAAATTAAGGGATGCATATTTTTGTCCTCATCCAGATTGTGCCCCTTTCAAGAGTTATTGCCCTTTGAAATTTTTTTGATAAAATCTTGTTGGCAAAATATCTCAAAACTTATTAGAGATACAACCTTGAAAGTTGATGAATAGATTGGTGGTGATGAGTAGATGACCTGATTTACTTGTCACTTGTCACTTTGGGTATTTTTACATTGTACCGCTATATGCTTTGTGATGGACAGCATATTTTATAACCGTGTATGCTAGGGTTTTGAAATTACATATATGGATTCCTTATGAAAAATTAGGGGATACATAATTTTTCTCATCCAGATTGTGCCCCTTTAAGAGTTATTGCCCTTTGAAGTTTTTTTTTTGATAATATCTTGTCAGCAAATTATCTCAAAAACTACTAGTGCTAGAACCTTGAAAGTTGGTGAATAGATTGGTGGTGATGATTGGATGAAGTGATTAACTTTTGACTAAATTCCGAAAAATACTTCATGAGTTGTGGCACTTTTCTATGCTTTGTGAAAGAACCATGTGCCAGTGTGGTGGATAGAGTGCTGGACTTCGAATCAGATCGTGGGTTCAAACCTGAGTGGAGGAATGGATTTATTACTTCAAGGCCCATAGGGCGGGGGCAATTGGAATTATATATATGGATTCCTCATGAAAAAATAGTTGACCCGTAATTTTTTTTCTTTTTCGAATGATCTCCCCTTTTCAAGTTAGTTGAACCCTTTAAATTAAATAACATAGAAATCAAAAAGAATTTGAGCTAGAGCATTGATATTTGGTATACTGATTGAGACTGAGGAGATCACCCGATTAAATTGTTTACCAGTTTAATAAAATTTTGTTAGAGTGTATGGCCCTTTGCAATTTCTGGCCGTTTAATTGTATTGCTTTCTTCTGCGTAGCATATCTTTAGAACCATGTATGCTACTGTCATACAATTCTGTTTGCACTTGTAACACAGAACAATGGCATCAGAATGGAGTCACCTGATATGACACGTTGTGTCATATCTTTTCTTGTTATATATTCAAATCTGGCGGCCAGTTTACTCATCGGAGCGGAACTGTTCTAGTTAATTTGGTGGAGGATTACGAAAAGCAGCATCCCCATGAAAAGTAGAAGTAAATCAAAGATCCGGAATTGATACAATTAACTTACTCCACCCATCATAGACACCAAAGGGAAAGAAACACAAACATTAAGCGACCGGACCATAATGGAAACCTAAATAAAGGAAGTTTGAAAGAAATTGGCCCAAAGGTACAGAAGTTGTCGTTTAAAGATTTTTTTTCTATTTTTAGCTCTGATGGCCATTTTGTTCAATGGAGCGCAACGATTTAAGCTATTTTGGTAGGGAGCCACCTGGGCAACATTTCGCTGAAGTTTGAATCAAATTGACTCTATGGTTTAGAAGAAGCTTGCATTTAAAGCAATCTATTGATGCTGCACGACGGACAACCCATGACGGGCATTCACTGATCACAATGGCTCACCATGAGCACTTCGTGTTAAACACCTACTTCTACAGTGGGATAAGTATATTGTGCTCGCTGCAGGTGTGGTATTTGCGTGCCAATACTTTTATTTCTGCACTAAATCAACACGACTAGGATACCAGCCCTCTATGATTAACCAGAAGTCACGCTCAAACATGACTTAAATTTGTTTTGACTTGGCCGATAAACTCCAATACAAACAAACAAACTATGTAAAGCGGGGTTTCGTTTTGTGTGAACTGAGGTTTAACGTCCCCGTCAACACTTTTTAAGTCAGCTTTGAGACGTTGCCTCCAAATTTTGGGACTTTTAGCCGACATTGAGAGGAAATGATATCTCAACCCTGCCGCCCAGTGAAACCAAACGGCTTACATGCATTGAACGGGCTTACTCACATCACTTTGCCTGTGTACATGTATGTTTTAGCCTTCTAAGCGGTTTACCAGCACTCATATTTGGTCAGTTTCAGCTCTGCGTTGAAGCACCATGCAGCCCAATCTATTTTATCAAGCCCCGATGGGAGGGGTGACAAAGTTGGGTTTATAGGGACGTTCATTACATGGACTTGTTAATGTAATGTTGATTATGCCAAATGTCCCGGTCTCATCAAGCCAGTTCTTGGACCGTCCGGTCACGTCCTAACACAATCGTTAAACGGACTTTCTGTCCAATTATCTCTGTTTTGTTTGTATTCTTTGCATTGGAGTTAAACAGCCCAGCCAACACTATTTAGGTCATTTTGAGCCGGTCAGTTTACCTTTTTTCCTTGGCAGACTTATACGTAAGCGGTTAACCAGCACAGTGCACGCCAGAAACTGACAACTGCCCTTCTTGAATCAGCGGAAGGAAGAGAATGACCGTAGAAAAATTGCATGGTCAATCTCCACGAAAGAATGTTGCCGACCCCGGCAGGTATCGAACCCGCATCCTCCTGATCACCAGTCAGACGCGCATCCGACTGAGTATTTATGCCTGTAATACGATTCAATGTCGACCATAAGAAGTCGTCAATACGTCCAGCTTTTCTGTATCTCGTCCACAGCTCGTTCGTATCACGGGCAGATCGGACAGAAGTGCCCGTGTCAGTCCTCATTCCCGATCGCCGCATCAAGCTGTGTATATCAAGTCCATGACACCCATTGATATAATCATCATCTCCGTGTGATCAGTGAAACCAGCATTAAGCCCATTGCATACATGTTATCACCATGCTTCAATGACTGAGCGAGGCCAAAAAGACGGAATCTGTTAAAAGAAAGCAACCACTACCACCAGAGCCCCATCCTGCAGCTTCATTGAAGCCCAAACGGGTCGATCGCTTGCAACACCTCATGCTAGTTGATACCCGGCTGCACCACGTCGTAACCCGATCCCGATAGGTTTGAAGTGTGGCAGTACCGTTTAAAGTAGAAGTAAAACAAAGATCAGGAATCGATACATATAAGTTACTCCACCCATCAAAGACACTAAAGGGAAAGAAACACAAACATGAAGCGACCAGACCATAATGTAAACCTAAACAAAGGATGGCCATAAGGACAGTTACTTTCCCACAAAATGGCCAAATGGCCATCCAAAATAAAAAGACACAAGTGATATTCACAGTAAGTAACAAACAACAACATAAATAAACCGCCACAGAAGAACCGCCTTGGAACGGTCAGTAGAAAGAATTCCACTAATTTTGTTTAGTCCGCATGAAGGTACGTCCATCTTAGTACGTTGTCACTCGGTCTAATTACACAACGGAATGGACGGCGAAAATTTTTGAGCAGTCGCGAAGTTCGTCCATGACGTTCATAATTAGATGATAAAACTTTGCTGCTACGTCAACTGCGTTTGGAGACAGTTCGAGTCCGATAAGCAAAAGTTTTCAGAACGTCGTGAGAACGAGTTTAATATGACGAAGGTATAAGCATCGTCCATTGAACGTCATTGCAGCGTCATGGCGTTGGATTGACGTTGATGCGACGTTGCTTCTAAATGACGTTGCTTCGACGTTGATGCGACTTTGCTGAAACGCTAGGTACCCGATTGAGCAAGTTTTCATGTGCGCGGCGTATACAGTTGTTGAACATTCATGACCATCTGCTTACAGAAAGATTAAGTAATATGTTTGCCAGATGTTACATGCTGAAGATTGTTGCATTTGTATAGTCAATGAAAACAGCGTATGATTAAATAACATTCGGACAAAAGACATATGTACCAAACCACCGTCTGATGGGCTGCGGCATGTTACCATTTTACACGGGGGGTGGGGCGGGCTGCTTACTTTCATGTACTTCACCATACCCTGACATACAAAGTCGTCCATTTAATAGCAGTCCCAGGTTGCTTATTGAGAATGAAATGTTCTAGAAAGAGTCATCCCTCCTAATGGTGTTTTCATTTACCTTAAACTGCAATAATGAACAAATACGACTGATAAGAAACTTAAAGCTTAAAGGGCAAAGTAGAAGTAAAACAAAGATCAGGAATTGATACAATTAACTTACTCCACCCATAAAAGACACCAAAGGGAAAGAAATACAAACATTAAGCGACAAGACCATAATTGAAACCTAAACAAAGTAGAAGTAAAACAAAGATCAGGAATTGATACAATTAACTTACTCCACCCATTAAAGACACCAAAGGGAAAGAAATACAAACATTAAGCGACCAGACCATAATGGAAACCCAAACAAAGGAAGGCCATAAGGACAGTTACTTTCCCACAAAATGGCCATATGGCCATCCAAAATTAAAAGACACAAGTGATGCACACAGTAAGTAACAAACAACAACATAAATAAATCGCCACAGAAGAGCCGCCTTGGAACGGTCAGTGGAAGATTTCCACTGGGGGCTTAAATCGATTCTACGTGGCCACAATCCTCGCCCTTACTTCTGTCGCGATTTAGACAAATAATTTGTTCAGTCCGCATGAAGGCCTCCTAACTCATCAGTGCAACATCTCCGTGAACACAAAAATCAAACAACCACAGAGGTGAGACAACGGTGAGGACTCGACAGCAAGAAACCACTGAAATGCTGGAACAAAAGAAAACCAACAGATAGACTCCGATGAGCCCGACCAGAGACAGAGCATCAGGCACCAACCAGCATTATCTCTCTAATTCTCAATAAGCCTTTACGTTGGAGCCGTCATAGAATCTGAGGCCTGACCCACCGGCGTGCAATTAAAGAGGGAAGCAAAGTTGCCAACCGTGATTGGGTTAACTACCATGCATGCAGTCTGTCGTATAATATCCATGTTGTACCCAATCTTTTTATATCGAAGAATGATTTTACAAAATTGGGTGCTGAAGTCATTGCGGTTATATATTTTTCTAAACAAACCTGCAAAAAGTACCTTTGTCTCCCATTTCAATAGGGATGAACTCTTAAAGAGAAGAATTTGCTCCCCAAGGAGCAAATTCTCTTTTGCTCCCCAAGGAGCTAATTCTTTTCTTTTTTAAGAGCAGATCCTTTTTCCCTTGGGACAGAATTTATAGAAATATTAACAGAAAGTCCTAAAAGTTGTCTCCCGTTCAGAAATGGAGGAAGAAATTACCAGGTGTATCAATTCTCCTTAAGTTTAAGATGGTAACACATGTCAGGAGATTGATTTATTACGTAGCAAAATTATGTTACCCTTCATTCTTGGAATTCTGATGTCGACACTTCCATCCTTTTATTTGGATTACTCCATTATTTTAATTATGGGTTTTTAAGTCGATAATACTTAGCAGGATGGCAAACAGTGTAGATCTCAGTTTGGCCTACTCTGTTTGAAAAGGTATCTGTGCCACACAACATGGTTAAAAGGGTCAAACATAAAACGCATCACAAAACAGGCCAAGAGTCCGTTAACCATCGATTTTTTTCGTTTCTTGCTCTTATTGCTCATGTTAGTCTCAAATTTCTACGATAGTCAGGAAAGGTTGTGAATATTTGGAGAAAATTGCAAAATCTAAATTTTCATTCACCGACGAAGTAAACATTCTGACAGGTTCTGTACATCGTTTGATAGCATATATAGAAGTGGTTACTGCTCGTGCAAAATACTATAGGGGAATCCCTATGGTAAGCTGAAGAACTATACCGGACCTCGGAAGATATACAGCTGGAATGTTGTATTTTGAAAGAATACGCATTTCCACGTATGAATAATTTGATGTATAGATTTCTGACAACCCATGCAAACTATGAAAACCACTGTATTTATAGTGTACAAATAAAGTAACGCACACGTTTATTATTCGAGTTGCTTAATGTAGTATAGGGGTAATTTAAAAAGATTCTGTACACGTTTGTTTCTAATTCAATCTTAAATTGCCATGTTGGTAGGTATTATTCTCGCCACACTCGAGTAAAAAGGACGAAAACTGAAGAGAAACGATCAGGAACTGATACAATCAGATCCCAAATCTTTCACACGATATCCCATGGGTCCTGTCTGTTACGGCGCATACATCAAAGGGACATAGAATCGGTACAGTCTTGTGCAGAAAGGCTGATTGCATTGGCAGACCAGGCTTCCACAGGGTTGGACAACGCTGCGCAGCAAGCTTTATATATAGCTACGCAGTTGGTTTCGTATTTCATTGATGGGTTAACGTCAGACCACATTAAAATGAATCTTCTTAGGGCAAATCCACCCACATTAGATGAGAAGGTAAATAGTGCGATGTATGAGGTACATTTGATAAAACGGTTCAATCTCCGCGTGGGCAGAGGCTTGCAGCCTGTGTTACATGTGGGTTTACGGCGTCCCGCAAACCCCAATGCTTAATATCCGATTTACCACTCGGTTTGTTTGAGTCAACTTTGTCCTGTTTACTCTGCGCTGCGCCTCTATTATCGCGTTGCCCCTTATTTATGCAACTTAATACACCCGCGCGCGCTTCTGCAAACAAATCTGCCTCCCTAGCCATTTCATCTAAATTACCAAACTGTTTTGGCTTCAGATTTTCATACAGTTCTCTATTACATGACTCCAAGAACTGATCCCTTGCCATGAAATCACAGACAGCGGGAAAAGATTTTTCTATCTTTGCCATATTAAGCCATTTCTCTAAATAACTTCTCAATCTACAACTCAACTGTATGAACGTTTCTGATTTCTCGGGCCTACTTTAACGAAACTGCTTCCTAAATCCGCACTCTGTCATGTCAAAATTCTTTAATAGGGCATCCTTTAACTTATCATAATCCGCCGCATCCGCATTTGATAACATGTCATATACATCAAGTGCGCGCCCTTTAAGTAATGCACTTGAATACGCGGCCCAAACACTTTTATCCCATGTATTAGCCGTAGCATATTTCTCAAACCTAGAAAAGTAACTATCCATTTTATCTTTACCCTCTTGAAAATAAAGTAACTAAGGATCCCGGGCATGGGCCATCTTTTCAGCTTTTTGCCTTTCAAATTCTAGCTCGAGCTTTGCTCTCTGCATCTCTAACTGATTCCTTCATTCTTGGTACTGTATATCAAACCACTGTTTTATTTGTTCTAAATTGGCCTCACTAATCCATTTTGCCTCCCTTTCACTTTCAGAGCGTGCCATCTCAAGTTCCTTATTAGCCTTCAACATAGCTAGTTCATGTGCCCTTTCTTTTCCTTCCCTTCAGACCTTAACCTTTCTAAATCCCTTTGCTCTTGCCTTTCTGCTTGCTCAATAGCTTGCTGCTGCTTAACAAAATCTTTCCCCTCATAACCTAACCCCTTTCCTATTTGCATTAAACGCTCCATTATTGATAACGTTAATCTCACGTTACTATAAAACACTGTAAACTGATCAATTATGATCAGTGATGATTTAATGGGCTTAACTAAAACGTTGAGATATGTGTTATACGCGTTAATTTAACTACAACGTTAGTTATTAATGCACACGCGATTTGAATTGTCAATTACACTCAGTAAAGTATGACGTTACGTACTGGTAGTCTAATATGACGTCATAAATTGACGACGTTTACAGTAAAAGGCTGCAATCCGAAAGTTCATCACATTACTAAATTCAGATCATAACAAGTTACCATTAATGTTTCTATTACGCCATACCTCACGCTACTATAAAAACACTGTAAACTGATCAGTTATGATCAGTGATGAGTTAATGGGCTTAACTAAAACGTTAAGATATGTGTTTTACGCGTTAATCTAACTAAAACGTTAGTTATTAATGCAAACGCGATTTGAAATGTCAATTACTCCCAGCAAAGTATGACGTTACGTACTGGTAGTCTAATATGACGTCATAAATTGATGACGTTTACAGTAAAAGGCTACAATCCGAAGTTTCATCACATAAAACTCAGATCATAACAAGTTTCCATTAATGTTTCTATTTCGCCATACCTAACTTCAAGCCAATACGTGTATTAACGCTGCCGTAATGTCAACGTCAGTAAATTGTTTACGTCACCACGTCAGAGCCATGTGTGGGTAAGATTATTTAGTAACTCAAGTTTAACTTAGTAGAACGTCAGGTAACACAATTAAGTGGGTCTACTTAAAATTTTCGTTACCAAGAAAAAGTGGGGTTTGCCTTGCCTTCCTGCTCAGAAGAAACCATGAACTTGTCAGTATCCATTGATTGCATACATGGGATTCGCTCTTCATCAACGCAGGAATGAAGATTCAAGTTCATTTCCAAATGCGGCTGTCAATGCTACTTTTTGATGTGAAAAAACATGAGGTATGGAATCGTTTCGAACAATTGATATTTTAGAGCATCAATGTGCTGTTCCACAGCTGGGAACAATTTATCTCACTTCACGACACCAAATGTTACATGTGGGTTTACGGCGTCCCGCAAACCCCCATGTTGACAAAACAACCGAGGGTGATCTCTGACAGGTGAACGGGCAGCTGTGGGGTAAGACACAAGAAAGATATTATATGGATGGCATAAACTAATTATAGTATCTATATACAACAATACCAACACTAAACATTATATTTATTTGCTTCTATAATCCATTCTTGACGTCCGCCTCGAAGGCAAAACTATGTTCTGTGCTCGGGCCGGGATGACGTGAATGTCTACAGAAGCAAATAATAAAATAAACGAGCAACAACAAAAAATAAAAAAACAAAAACGCGACTGGCCAGATATAAGTCCACTTAGGGTGAACCTTGCCTCGACGCTGTCGATTATAACTGTCGACTACACTGTCAATTGACTTTAATGTCAATTGACTTCAATTCACTGTCAATTGGCTTCACTGTCAATTGACTTCACATCACTGTCAATTGGCTTCAGTGACAATTGACTTCACATCACTGTCAATTGGCTTCAATGACAATTGACTTCACAGAACTGTCAATTGGCTTCACTGACAATTGACTTCACATCACTGTCAATTGGCTTCACTGACAATTGACTTCACATCACGTTCAATCGGGGTCACTGACAATTGACTTCATGGTAAAAGTTACTTCATTTTCAATTGACTTCACCGACAATTTGGCTTCTCTCAACCTGTCATTATGGCCTCGATGGTCTGTTTAACTGGTTCTGCCCGCCTATGCTGGGCAATGGAACCGTTGCGTCGTACCAGTACCTGCTCCTATTAGGCAGGGAGCAGCAGGTCACCACACATCATTGTGCCTGCATATCACGATAATCGACTAAAATGCAGTTCACGAAACGTATACGCTATATCATGATCCCTGCCCCTGAGAAGTCAGAATATGTTCATGCATATACCGTTTTAGCGCATGCGCCGACCAGACACACAGGCTGATCAGTACATGTGACAAATAACTGCACAGCAGAACCCAACTTGACTGTCCATCAAATTATCAGCACCCAGCGCTTGACACAAGAATACTCAAAGTTTATGTTTCCTTACTGAGCACTACAGAAATCAGTTAATGCTCATTACAACTGAGCATTATACTCATCAAATTCGTGCTCACTACATAAGCAAGGGTCAGAGGCAATTGAACAGACCGCGCCTTTGCGCTACCTGGTCACCCGCCAATTACAGGAAACATAACAATTTCATATCCTTCTCCGCGACACGGCTCAAAAATATAGCTATTCACGAATTCATTACATTAACAACAGCTAGAATCTAAAAACAGGAAGATGTTTTTATCTATTCAACACAACATGTGTAGTGTCTGATAGGGATCAACACTGTATGCCGTAAATTCTTTCCGTATTTGGTAGGCACCAAGTCAGAATCGTCTTCGTGACGCTCAAACGGGAAAAGTTCGGCCATATGAAATCAAGGGAAATCAAGGAAACAAACCTGTACTGGCAGTTTTCCAGGTAGCCTCCAGAATTACGCTACTTGACACCTGTTTTAAAGCAATTCGGCTATTGTCGGCAATTTTCGTTGACAATCGGTTGTGACCGTTAATCCTTGTCACAGACAATTGCTTAAGGGTATTACAGTGGCATATTTGTTTTAACTAAATATGAGGATTTATTGGTCCATATATATTACGGATTAAATTGCTTTTCAAATATTATAGTATTTTAAGGGAAAGTGTTTGTTTTATGCCGCATGTATAAAATAACCTAATGTCACTTTTATTTATTTATTTATTTATTTATTTATTTTTGCGATGTTTTAGTTAACGAGTCGTTAAATTTTTGATTATTTTGTACAGCAAAAAATGCGAATAGGGTTTGCATCAATTTTGCAAAAAACACTCCTCACATTTTCCAACAGGAATACAATAGTATTAGGTACCTATTGAATTGTTAACGTTTTGACCAGTAGCGAGTTCATTAACCCATTCAGTATACCAGAAACACCTAAAGGGGTACCTTGGCAAACAGTGCAGGCCCAGATCAGATGCCACAGAACGCGGCGTCTGATCAGGACCTGCACTCCTTGCTTAAAGTTCAGTCATTTTCCAAATAGATGTTGATGAAAACACTACCTGACACCCCTAAATTTTGAAATGGAGTCTTGTTGTATATAAGGTGGAAGATTCCATTCGGTACAAAAAGGGTTATCTCACGCTGCTTTGAACAACTTGGCCTTGATGCACAATGTGTGTTATGTAGAACGCAGTTGACTCAATGTTAAAGTTTTGATAGTTTTGAGACGGATTGACAAACGCTACTAAGTACAGTAGCTTTGCACTACTGATTTCCACGTGCCTGTCACTGTTTTGTTCTAAACCCATCATTGAGACTGCTCTAACGAGTACCCACAATCTATGTCTTGGACCAGAAAGAGCAAAATAATGTATGCTCCTGTTAATACAGAGCGTGTTTTTGAGGGGTTCTTCAAGGACTTGCTTTACGTGATGGGAAACGGCTATTTAAAACCGCACGTCAGAGAGCGAAAGAATGTGCACTGTACTGGTTAACCGCTTACGTATTAGCCTGTCCAGGAAAAGAGTGGATATGTAAACTGACCGGCTAAAAATGACCTAAAATAGTGTTGACCTGACCGCAAAATTCCAATACAAACAAAAGCTCTGTTGGCCTCGTTAAGCAATAAAAGGGAACACAGTAAGCAAACTGTTTCGTTTTTAATCATTTTATTTGACAACTAATCGGTTTTTAATACGTTGAACCCATACTGGCCTAACATAACTTAACCCTTATTATACCAAGTGGAATCTTCCTCTTATAGCATGAGTCCATTTCAAAATTTAGGAGTGGCAGGTTGTGTTTTCTTCAAAACCTATTTGGAAAATGGTTGAATTTTTTAAAACAGTGCAGGTTGTTTAACTACAGTATTCCGGCATAGTCGCGTATAAAATGAAAAGATTTCTGTTTTGTCGAACAAAAAAAAAATCTACAAAAAAAACACAACAAAAAACAAACAAACAGAAAAAAGTTCATCTCGTGCATTGAAAATAATAAAAAAATCACCCATGCTGCACACTCGTGAAAACTATGACGTTTTCAACGCACTCGTTAGAAAAGTTTCTTTTTTTTTTTTTTTGCACGAGTGAAAATTTTTATGTTTTCAATACACTCGATGAAATAATATTTTTGGTATTTACCTAAAAAAAGTAAATACATACATTAGGTTAACAAGCCCGTGAAATGAACACCCCATAAACCCCACTTTGTATAGGAGAAAACTTGGGTTTACCGGGTAAACACTATTTTGCGCTCATAAAGGCGGTTCAAACGAACGCCCATAACCTATGTTTGCAGTATAAATAAGAAAATTATCACGGATTTTCATTAGACAAATAGCTATTTTGGAGATATGAAAAAATGCACGTTGACGAGTGAGTGTGTTAATTCTTGCTCCAAAACATCGACTGTAGGTACTCGTTAGGACCGCTGTAAGAGATATATCTTGGAGAAGAAAATAGGATACTTGATAACTATTTTGCGCTCATTAAGGTGGTTCAAACGTACGCCCATAACCTATGTTTGCAGTATAAATAAGAAAATTATCACGGGTTTTCATTAGAAAAATAGCTATTTTGGAGATATGAAAAAAACGCACGTTGAGGCTCGAGTGTGTGTTAATTCTTGCTCCAAAACATCGATTGTGGGTACTCGTTAGGACCGCTGTAAGAGATATATCTTGGAGAAGAAAATAGGATACTTGATAACTAGCGAATAAGATTATATGACAAACCCCAGACCAATCTGGCATCTGCACAATCTGATCAGAGTGTTCATTGTGCGTTATATGAAATCTTTCGTTATAATAGAAAGACTTGAATTGTGCTCAACCCTTTTTCTTTCTTTCTTTCTTTTTAGCTCACCGTCACGTAGTGACGAGGTGAGCTTTTGGGATCACTTTTTGTCCGCCGTCCGTCGTCCGTGCGTGCGTCCGTCCGTGCGTCCGTCCGTAAACAATTTCTTTAAACGACATCTCCTCCTAAACCACTGATCGGATTTTGACCAAACTTCACAGGAATGATCCTTCAAAGTTGTTCAAATGGTTCCAGTCCGTTGCACATCTATGTCACAGGAGACAAAAATAGACTTTTTTCACAAAAAAAAATCTTCTTCTCTGAAACCACAAGGCCCAGGTCTTTGATATTTGGTATGAGGCTTTGTCTAGTGGACCCCTACCAAGATTGTTCAAATTATAGTGCTGGGGCCAGAAATGCCCCCGCCCTGGGGCCCTTTGATTTTACATAGGCTTATATAGGGAAAATCTTTAAAAACCTTCTTCTCTGAAACCACAAGGCCCAGGTCTTTGATATTTGGTATGAAGCTTCATCTAGTGGACCCCTACCAAGATTGTTCAAATTTTAGTGCTGGGACAAAAAATGCCCCCGCCACGGGGCCCTTGGTTTTACATTGGCTTATATAGGGAAAATCTTTAAAAATCTTCTTCTCTGAAACCACAAGGCCCAGGTCTTTGATATTTGGTATGAAGCTTCATCTATTGGACCCCTACCAAGATTGTTCAAATTATAGTGCTGGAACCAAAAAAATGCCCCCCGCCCCGGGGCCCTTTGGTTTTACATAGGCTTATATAGGGAAACTCTTTAAAAATCTTCTTCTCTGAAACCACAAGGCCCAGGACTTTGATATTTGGTATGAAGCTTCATCTTGTGGACCCCTACCAAGATTGTTCAAATCATAGTGCTGGGACAAAAAATGCCCCTGCCATGGGGACCTTTGGTTTTTACATTGGCTTATATAGGGAAAATCTTTAAAAACCTTCTTCTCTGAAACCACAAGGCCCAGGTCTTTGATATTTAGTATGAAGCTTCATCTAGTGGACCCCTACCAAGATTGTTCAAATTATAGTGCTGGGGCCAAAAATGCCCCCGCCCCGGGGCCCTTTGGTTTTACATAGGCTTATATAGGGAAAATCTTAAAAAATTTTCTTCTCTGAAACCACAAGGCCCAGGACTTTGATATTTGGTATGAAGCTTCATCTATTGGACCCCTACCAAGATTGTTCAAATTTTAGTGCTGGAACAAAAAATGTCCCCGCCATGGGGCCCTTTGGTTTTACATGGGCTTATATAGGAAAATCTTAAAAAATCTTCTACTCTGAAACCACAAGGCCCAGGTCTTTGATATTTGGTATGAAGCTTCATCTAGTGGACCCCTACCAAGATTGTTCAAATTATAGTGCTGGGGCCAAAAATGCCTCAGCCCTGGGGCCCTTTGGTTTTACATAGGCTTATATAGGGAAAATCTTTAAAGATCTTCTTCTCTGAAACCACAAGGACCAGGACTTTGATATTTGGTATGAAGCTTCATCTAGTGGACCCCTACCAAGATTGTTCAAATTATAGTTCTGGGACTAAAAATGCCCCGCCATTGGGCCCTTTGGTTTTACATTGGCTTATATAGGGAAAATCTTTAAAAATCTTCTTCAATGAAGCCACAAGGCCCAGGTCTTTGATATTTGGTATGAAGCTTCATCTAGTGGACCTCTACCAAGATTGTTCAAATTATAGTGCTCGGACAAAAAATGCCCCCCCCCCCCCCACGGGGCCCCTTGGTTTTACATGGGCTTATATAGGGAAAATCTTTAAAAATCTTCTTCTCTGAAACCACAAGACCCAGGTCTTTGATATTTGGTATGAAGCTTCATCTAGTGGACCCCTACCAAGATTGTTCTAATTATAGTGCTGGGGCCAAAAATGCCCCCGCCCCGGGGCCCTTTGGTTTTACATAGGCTTATATAGGGAAAATCTTTAAAAATCTTCTTCTCTGAAACCACAAGGCCCAGGACTTTGATATTTGGTATGAAGCTTCATCTAGTGGACCTCTACCAAGATTGTTCAAATTATAGTGCTCGGACAAAAAATGCCCCCGCCACGGGGCCCTTTGGTTTTACATTGGCTTATATAGGGAAAATCTTTAAAAATCTTCTTCTCTGAAACCACAAGGCCCAGGTCTTTGATATTTGGTATGAAGCTTCATCTAGTGGACCCCTACCAAGATTGTTCAAATTTTAGTGCTGGGGCCAAAAATGCCCCCGCCCCGGGGCCCTTTGGTTTTACATAGGCTTATATAGGGAAAATCTTAAAAAATCTTCTTCTGAAATCACAAGGCCCAGGACTTTGATATTTGGTATGAAGCTTCATCTAGTGGACCCCTACCAAGATTGTTCAAATTATAGTGCTGGGGCAAAAAATGCCCCCGTCCCGGGGCCCTTTGGTTTTACATTGGCTTATATAGGCAAAATCTTTAAGAATCTTCTACTCTGAAACCGCTAGGCCCAGGTCTTTGATATTTGATGTGTAGCTTCATCTAGTGGACCTTTGCCAAGATTGTTCAAATTATTGCCTTTGTTGATGTTTAGTATGAACCTTCACCTTTAAAACCTCCCTCAACATTGTGCACATTAAAGCCCTGGGACCAATAATGGCCCTCTCTGGGGCCCACTTGTTACACTATGGATCAGGTGAGCGATCCAGGGCCATCATGGCCCTCTTGTGTTTTATATTAGGATCACTTTTTGTCTGTCATCCGTGCGTAAACAATTCCTTCAAACGACATCTCCTCCTAAACCACTGATCGGATTTTGACCAAACTTCACAGGAATGATCCTTAGGTGGTCCCCTTTCAAAGTTGTTCAAATGGTTCCGGTCCGTTGCACATATTGGTCACAGGAGCCAAAAATAGATTTTTTTTTCACCAAAAACTTAAAACATCTTCTTTTCTGAAACTGCAAGACCCAGTCCTTTGATATTTGGTATGAAGTTTCATCTAGTGGACCCCTACCAAGATTGTTCAAATTATAGTGTTCTGGCCAAAAATGAATCCGCCCCGGGCCCTTTGGTTTTACATGGGCTTATATACGGAAAATCTTAAAAAATCTTCTTCTCTGAAACCGCAAGGCCCAGGTATTTGATATATGGTATGAAGCTTCATCTAGTGGACCGCTACCAAGATTGTTCCAATTATAGTGCTGGGGCCACAAATGCCCCCGCCCCAGGGCCCTTTGGTTTTACATGGGCTTATATAGGGAAAATCTTTAAAAATCTTCTTCTCTGAAACCGCAAGGCCCAGGTCTTTGATATTTGATATGAAGCTTCATCTTCTAAACCTCTACCAAGATTGTTCAAATTATAGCGCTGTTGCCAAAAAACAAAAATGCCCCCGCTCCGGGGCCCTTTGATTTTACATAGACTTATATCAGGAAAATCTTGAAAAATCTTCTCCTCAAACCACAATGCCTAGGTCTTCGATATTTGGTATGAAGCTTCATCTAGTGGACCCCTACCAAGATTGTTCAAATTATAGTGCTGGGGCCAAAAAAGCCCCCGGCCCCGGGGCCCTTTGGTTTTACATCGGCATATATAGGGAAAATCTTTAAAATCACAAGGCCTAGGTCTTTGTTATTTGGTGTGAAATTTCATGTAGTGGACCTCTATCATGATTGTTCAAATTATAGTGCTGGGGCCAAAAATGCCCCCGCCCGAGACCCTTTGGTTTACATAGACTTACTGTCAAACTTCAATGGCTCGAACACCTTTGGGACCTCGAAAATCTGTTCGAGACAGGGGAAGTTCGAGCCACTGAGGGAGACTGCCAGGAGGTATACAATATACTTTTGGATATCTTTTTGGTGTTTTATAATGAACATGTGTGCTGTGTGTACTCATTAGAATCGCCTCATAGAGGCGATTCTATTGAGTACACACAGCATACATTTGCAAGATAAAAGACGAAAATCTTCTAAATTAACCCCCACTATTTCTTATGTCGAGGATTTCCCTAGGGGCTCAAGAACGGGTTCGACTCATCCATGGTAAATGAACCATCGGTGTTCGAGCCATCGAAGTTCTACTGTATATAGGGAAATCTTTAAAAAATCTTCTTCTCTGAAACTGCAAGGCTATGGTCTTTGATATCTGGTATGAGGCTTCGTCTAGTGGACCACTACCAAGATTGTTCAAATTATAGCCCTCGGGCCACAAATGCTCCCGCCCTGGGGCCCTTTTATTTTACATAGACTTATATAGAGATATTCTTTGAAAATCTTCTTCTCTGAAACAGCAAGGCCCGGGTCTTTGATATTTGGTGTGAAGCTTCATCTTGTGGACCTTTATCAAGATTGTTTAAATTATAGCCCTGAGGCCAAAAATGCCCCCGCCCCAGGGCCATTTGGTTTTACATAGGCTCATGTAGGGAATATCTTTAGAAAAACCTTCTTCTCTGAAACTGCAAGGCCCAGGTCTTTGATATTTGGTGTGTCGCTTCATCCAGTAGACCTTTGCCAAGATTGTTCAAATTATAGCCTTTGTTGATATTTGGTATGAAGCTTCACCTTTTTAGACCTCCCTCAACATTATGCAAATTATAATCCTGGGGTCAATAATTGCCCTCCCCGGGGCCCACTTGTTACTCTATCAGGTGAGCGATCCAGGGCCATCATGACCCTCTTGTTTCTTTTTTTTTGGGGGGGGGATAGTGGGGCCAGGGTGTTCAACCCTTTTTTTGGGGGGGGGGGGATTGGGGGCCGGGTTGGGCTAAATTCTAATTAACAAAAAGCTTAGGGGTGAAAGGGAAAGCGTTAACTGGACCGATTCCATTAAATACAGAGAACGTTTGTCTAATTTAATAAAAGATTACCTAACATAAGTTTGTCGATATCATGTCAACAATTAAGGCTTCCGAGTCATAAAGCAATTAATTTGAATATACACACAGCGCGTGTCAACTCTTAAATTCTATACATGTAGTTGTACAGGCATGTTTTGTAATATTTTAATGCTAACCAGAAATCAACAAAAGCTGATTTAACAAGTTTCGATTAATATGCATCAATTAATTCATTATTGAATTTAAGAGTTGACACGCGCTGTGTGTATATTCAAATTAATTGCTTTATGACCCGGAAGCCTTAATTGTTGACATGATTTCGACAAACTTTTGTTAGGTTATCTTTAGACGAACAGTCTCTGTATTTAATGGACTCGGTCCAGTTAACGCTTTCTCTTTCACCCCCAAGCTTTTGTTAATTAGAATTTAGCCCCCCCCCCCCCCCCCCAGGCCCCATCCCCCCCCCCCAAATAAAAAAGAAAGAAAAAGGGTTGAGCACAATTCAAGTATTTCTATTATAACAAAATTTATCCATATAACGCACAATGGACACTCTGATCAGATTGTGCAGATGCCAGGTTGGTCTGGGGTTTGTCATATAATCTTATTCGCTAGTCATCAAGTTTTTGTTTGTTTGATTTGAGGTTTAACGTCCCCGTCAACACTAAAGGTCATTTTGGAGACGCTGCTTCCAATTTTGAGGGACTTTTACCCGACATTGAGATGGAATGACATCTCAAGCCCTGTCGCCCAATGAAACCAATATGGTTAATAAGCATGGACGGTCCGCCTCGCACCGCGATTCCTGGACAGGCTTAGATCCTCTAAGCGGTTTACCAGTACCAGTACTAGTGTGCGGGCCGGATTCAACTCTGCGTGGAAGCATCATGCAGCCCATCTATTTTTTCAAGCCCCTATGGGTGGGGGCCGGCTAGTTATCAAGTATCCTATTTTCTTCTCCAAGATATATCTCTTACAGCGGTCTTAACGTGTACCCACAATCGATGTCTTGGAGCAAGACTTATCACACTCGCGTCAACGTGCATTTTTCATATCTCCAAAATAGCTATTTTTTCTAATGAAAATCCGTGATAATTTTCTTATTTATTCTGCAAACATATGGTATGGGTGTTCGTTAGAACCGCCTCAATGAGCGCCAAATAGTGTATACCCCGTAAACCCAAATTTTCTCATATAAAAACTTGGGTTTATGGGGTGTTCATATCACTGAATTTTAACCTAATGTATGTATTTACTTTTTTGAAAGTTGATACTTGTATCAAGTTTCTATGTCATTGCATTTCTACTTCCGGTACTGGACCGCGTTACTACACTTCCGCTGTTCGCTCGCTGCATAAAATAGTCCAAATTAAGCACTTGCCTCATTTCCTTTTCCAGCGCATTGATTTCTTAACATTTGCGCTGAAGGCTGACTTGACAGGTGTTCCTTCCCTTTCACCCCTCAGTCGCCGAACTTGACTTTTCCAGCTTTGATACTCGGTGTATCCTTCTATATCAAGGAGGACTTGATTCCACAGGTGTTCCTTCCCTTTCACCCCTCGGTTTCCGAACTGGACATTAGCCCATATATAACTAGCGTCACTTCATATGGCATGTAAGCATTGCAGGCCCAGATCAGACGCAGCACAACTTGGCGTCTGATCTGAGTCTGCATTGATTGCTAAAAAAACATATATTCTTGCAAAACCTACCTTTAAGAAAACAAATCTGACAATCCTGTTCCAAACTTATTTGTTGTAAGATTCCATTGTCATATAATGGTTTAAGCAAATTCAGAAGCCACTGATCAGACACCTCATTCTGTGACCTCGAATCAGACCCTTCAGTGTTATAAAAGGAAGCTTTGCATTGTTGGGTGCATATGCACTCGTTTTATAGACACTTGGGAAGACGAATCTAAGTCGAAGCGTCTCCACTGTTTAAAATGTAGAAATTAAAGGGCTCTGCTGTAACGTCTCCGAAAGCATTGTACGCTTCATTTTTGGAGACCCATGACTCGCCGAAAGAAAGCAATAGGTTTTAAAGTTCACTCCCGTCCAGTGCTCCAGATAAACAGCGTATTTGCGTAAATACTCAATTAATCAAAGTGCTGAGAGAACTGGTGGATCGATCGTCTCTGAATGTAAGTTTGGAGAATAGTCATTAACTGAGAATCGGACTGTTCGTTTAAGCAGGTACATTAGATCTGATCGGACACCGCAATATGTGGCGTCTGATTATGAAGGTTCTGTTTGCCAATGGCCAAATGCACGAGCACAGTCCTACCACCCCCGCCCATCAGGGCTTGAAGAAATAGGCGGACTGCAAGATACTTCCACGCCGAGCTGAAATCGACCGCACATGAGTACTGGTAAACCGCTTAGAGGATCTAAGCCTGCCCAGGCAAAGTGGTGCGAATCGGACCGTCCAAGCCACAAGTCTATTTGTTTTCATTGCGCGACAGGATTGATAATGACAATTTCATTTTAGTGTTGGGTAAAAGTCTCACAAAATTGGAAGCAACGTCTCTAAATGACCTAGTCAGTGTTGACGGGGATGTTAAACCTCAAAACAAGCAAACAAACACTGTACAAACAAACAAACAAACAAGCACAGTCCAGAATTTTCTTCTGACGTTCCCCTCTGACATCTTATGGGTGCTATTAATAACCAATACCTGGATTTTGTTCAGGGTCGGCGCCAGTCAGATGGTCAGTGATTGTCACGGGAACGGGAATTTTTTTCCTAGTCGAATCCTGGTTAAACTCCTTTTTCAACCTTGTCAAAAAGATACTTAGAGAACTGTTTAATCTACAACTACCATTTTATCATGGTGAATATATACCTCATAATCAACTTTCCTCAGTACTTTCAGTACTTTGATTTTTAGGTAAATACCAAAAATATTGTTTCATCGAGTGTAATGAAAACATAAAATTTTTCACTCGTGCAAAAAAAAAAGAAACTTTTCTAACGAGTGCGTTGAAAACGTCATAGTTTTCACGAGTGTGCAGCATGGGCGATTTTTTTTTATTATTTTCACTACACGAGATGAAATATTTTTTTTTGTTGTTTTGTTTGTTTTTGTTTCGACAAAACAGAAATCTGTTCATTTTATACGCGACTATGCCGGTATACTGCAGCATCGCAGTGTGAAAACAATATCCTTATTTGCTTCAGATATGCAAATATTTCACTGCTAATCGTGATTAACCCATTTAAGACTGGAAGCCCTAAACGAGTGCCGTGGCAAACAGTGCAGGCCCAGATCAGTCGGCCCAGATCAGACTGAACTGGGCCTACACTGTTTAAAAAATTCAACCATTTTCCAAATAGGTTATGAAGAAAACACAATCTGCCACCCCTAAATTTTGAAATGGACTCCTGCTATAGGAGGAAGATTCCACTTGGTACAAAAAGGGTTAAGTGATGTTAGGCCAGTATGGGTTCAACGGATTGAAAACCGATTAGTTGTCAAATGAAATGATTAAAAACGAAACAGTTTGCTTACTGTGTTCCCCTTTATTGCTCAACGAGGCCAACAGAGCTTTTGTTTGTATTGGAATTTTGCCGTCCAGTCAACACTATTTTAGGTCATTTTTCAGCCGGTCAGTTTACCTATCCACTCTTTTCCTGGACAGGCTTAAACGTAAGCCTATCCAGGAAAAGAGTGGATAGGTAAACTGACCGGCTCAAAAAGACAGTGCACATTCTTTCGCTCTCTGGCGTGCGGCTTTTCCCATCACGTAAAGCAAGTCATTGAAGAACCCCTCAAAAACACGCTCTGTATTTACAGGGGCATACCTTATTTTGCTCTTTCTGGTCCAAGACATAGATTGTGAATACTCGTTAGAGCAGTCTCAATGATGGGTTTTAAACAAACCAGTGACAGACACGTGGAAATCAGCAGTGCAAATCTACTGTACTTAGTAGCGTTTATCTATCCGTCTCAAAACCATCAAAACTTTAACATTGAGTCAACTGCGTTCTACTTAACACACATTGAGCATCAAGGCCAAGTTGTTCAAAGCAGCGTAAGTTAACCCTTTTTGTACCAAATAGAATCTTCCACCTTATATACATCAGGACTCCATTTCAAAATTTAGGGGTGTCAGGTTGTGTTTTCATCAAAATCTATTTGGAAAATGACTGAACTTTAAGCAAACAGTGCAGGCCCTGATCAGACGCCGCATTCTGTGGCATCTAATCTTGGCCTGCACTGTTTGCCAAAGTACCCTTTTAGGGGTTTCTAGTATACTGAATGGGTAATGAACTCGCTACTGGTCAAACCGTTAACTATTCAATAGGTACCTAATACTCTTGTAGTTCTGCTGGAAAATGCATAATAACACACCCGTGCGGCATAGTGCATTTTCTCATATCTCCACAACGGCTACTTTTCTGATGAAAATCGTTGATATTTTTCTTATTTTTACTTCAAATATAGGTTGTGGGGGCTCGTTAGAACGAATACCCACAACCTATGTCTTGGAACAGAAATAAGAAAAATAATGTTTACCCCGTAAACCCCAGTGTTCTCTATATAAAGCGGAGTTTAGCGGGGTCTTCATTTCACGGACTTGTTCACGTGATAGTGAGGAGCTTTTTTTTAAATTAATGCAAACACTATTCGCATTTTTTTTTGTTTTGCTGTACCAAATGAAATAAAAAATTAACGACTCGTTAACTAACGACTTCGCCAACAACAAAAAATAAATAAATATATATATAAATAAATAAAATAAATAAATAAAAGTGGCAATAGGTTATTTTATAAATGCGGCATAAAACACTTTCCCTTAAAATACTATAATATTTAAAAAGCATTTTAATCCGTATTATATATGGACCAATAAATCATCATATTTAGTAAAAACAAATGTGCCACTGTAAAACCCTTAAGCAATTGTCTGAGACAAGGATTAACGGTCACAACCGATTGTCATCGAAAACTGCCGAAAATAGCCGAATTGCTTTAAAATAGGTGTCAAGTAGCGTAATTCTGGAGGCTACCTGGAAACACTGCCAGTACAGGTTTGTTTCCTTGATTTCCCTTGATTTCATATGGCCGAACTTTTCCCGTATGTGTCTTTGAACAGAAATAACAAAAATAATGTATACCCCCGTAGACCCCAGTTTTCCCTATATAAAGTGGGGTTTAGGTGGTGTTCACATCACGGACTTGTTCACGTGATGTCTTATTAATATTCAAAAAGTATTCTATGACATCTTAATTACTCGCTAATTTTCAAATACCCATCAGGAATTACATAACAACTCATTTGAATTACTGAAACTTAGCTAAACGGAATGCTAAACCAGTTTTAATCTTATATTTGAAAATTTAAATAACATATTTAAAACATATTTTAATTCCTATATTTATGTTTGATGGTAAATAAAATAATGTGCAGAGCTTATCTATCTATTTAACAGGCAGTTAAAATACTAATTTAAACTGAAATATGGAATTCATGTATAGTTAAAACAGTTGGAACAAAATATTTGAAAACTAAATTAAGATTTTTATATTCAAAGTGATAATTAACGTTCAAAGTAAGTAAATGAAAAAAAAATATATATATTCACGGGAGGTTACTACAAGAAAGAAATATGTATCAGATCTTAGTAAAACTGAGAATGTTGGCATAATGTTCTCAATGAAATTATCATTCTCAGTTCATTCTACTCAGTACTGACGACAAACAAAAAAATAAAAAAATAAAAAATATTGATATACAGCACTGACTTAGGATTGACCTACATTCAGCGAAGAAAAGGGATTGACCTACTTAAAACAAAATAGCCAATCACTACACACATTACGATTATACACTTGTGTGACAAAGTGCACTCAAATCTCATCTCAAAAACATTATTTTCGTCTGATCAAAATTTTGTCAACTCAACGAAGGGGTTCAAACGGGTACCTACAACCTATGTTTCAAGCAAAAAAAAAAGAAAATAATGTATACTCCATATAACCCCACTTTTCTCTCTGGAATGGGGATGGTTAAGAGGGATGTTCATTGCACGGATTTTAACATAAACATGACATTATAAATTCTTTCAAAATATTTTTGGCGCTGAAAAGGGCCATTTAGTTTACACAACTAACACAGGCAGAGCACCCCACAGGCAGGGCACCGAACTGCCCAGGACTCATATGTTATCCTGGTCCCACCGGATAAACAGAAAGGAGGTTATGTGGCTTCTCGACTCCAATCTTCCGCCTCTGTCCTATCATTCCGATCTGTCCTGGGCACAAGGTACTTAATTCCAATTGTTCACTCGTTGTCCATGGACGAATTCTGCTGCGCCCCTCGCTATCCCTATCATTTCTTCTAAGTTGTCCAGCTAGGAAAACAATCTGTCTACTTCTCGCTTGATAATACCAAACGAGGCCACCAAGTCATTGACCCCGCTTCTCAGTGATTCTGCTTGATCTTTCAAAGCTTAAAAATAAATGTCACTGTTGTGAGCCATGTTGTCTTGTACACAGTAGTGCAAAGATGTAGGGCAATGCATCGATATTTATTCAGCGAATACGGACGCCAAAGAAAACATTTTATTGCAAGTAGGTCAGTCCCTCTCCGAGGTGTAAATAAAAGGACGTGACCTACTTTAGGCTACATGAGAAACAAAATGGAGCAACAGTTATCAATTACTGATCTCTTACAAAATCCAGATATTTTATCATCGGTAGTCAATGACTGTTTTGGAAGTGAAACTGCTTTACAACAACAATATGCTCCTGTAACTTCAACCCAGGTGATAAATGCACAACCCCCGGTTCAGCAATCGAAGTCACAACCACCAAAGTCGGGAGCTGTTGAAGTCATCATCAATGAAATAAATGAGCTCAAGAACAGTGTCAAAGACTTAGAAGGCCGTCTCCAGCAACCATCTTCACCAATGGAAGCAAATTCTATTAGAAACCCCATATATTTCAACAGTGTTACATCTGAGGACAATCAACTAGTACAGTCTACGTCGACAGCCACTGATCTTTGGGCAGCAACGAAAAACATCAAAAAGAGGAAGACAAGCAATTCTTAAATCGACATCTAAAGCAACGCACGGACCATTGTCAGGGTTTTAAAAAAGTCCTTATCAGGACTTTATCAGATAATTTGTAAGAATATGGTATAAGGTTATAATCTTATTGACAATGGACTGAGAAAACAGAAATTACTATGAATTTTTTATTTGATAATGGTAAAAAAAAAACGGAGAATTAGTTTACTATTTTTCGATTATAAAAAGTAGAAGTAAAACAAAGACCAGGAATCGATACAATTAACTTAATCCACCCATCAAAGACACCAAAGGGAAAGAAACACAAACATGAAGCGAACAGGCCATAATGGAAACCTAAACAAAGGATGGCCATAAGGACAGTTACTTTCCCGCAAAATGCCCAAATGGCCATCCAAAATAAAAAGACCCAAGTGATACACACAGTGAGTAGTAACAAACAACAACATAAATAAACCGCCACAGAAGAATTGCCTTGGAACGGTCAGTGGAAAGAATTCAACTGGGGGGCTTAAATCGATTTTACGTGGCCACAATCCTCGCGCTTACTTCCGTCGTGATTTAGACAAATAATTTGTTCAGTCCGCATGAAGGCCTCCTAACTAATCAGTGCAACATCTCCGTGAGCACAAATAATCAAAGTATAAAAGCTCTTTGTGTCCAAATGAAATAAAACGACAATAAAAAATAAATATTACTATAATGAAAATTGTATGCATGGTGTTTGGATGAAAAAAGGTTTATATTAACAGAAAAGAATTTTTATATCGAATATTTCTTTTCATAATGTTGCAAGGGAGACAACAGAAACCGTACAATATAGAATCTCTGTAGTCGAAGTCAGTACTGGTCGGTTTCATGCCAGTGTATGGAAAACGGCGGAGCCGGGTACCATACGAACAAGCGCGCGCCGAGCAGGAGAAGCTCGTGGAGAAGACTTGCGCCAGCGTGGACAGACGACTCGTGGGCTCTGGATGGAAGATTCTGGCGAAAAAGAACTAACAGGTAACTAGGGATGCAGTTAAGACACCCCAAAGTTATTTAAATGGTTGCAGCGTAATAGAACCTCCGTCCATAATGTTTTATGTAGCGACAATCGTGGTATAAATGCATTTTGACATTTGCCACTGAAAAATGTCTCTGTTTCTTTAGCCAATGTCTTGTAAACTGCAATATGACAATTGAAATGCAGAATAAAAATATGTTAGCTTGCCTTAACTTTACCTAGGACCCCATTTTTGAGGATGGGGTGGGAGGGGAAGTGAGCAAAGCAGGCAGAACGAGTTTAAAGCTTTGAAGGTATATAGGAGAACAGAAATAAATGTTGCAGCTTGACAGTATTATGGCCTTCCAAGAAAGCATATGTTAAGAGGCAGATAGGTGCAAGAGGTTGGTCTTATAGGAGCAATTCCTGTTTACCTTCAGTTTGCGTCGGATCTAGTACAAGGGGTACCTCAAGAAAAATACTTGACAGCTTTTACAGGCAGTGTTGCTATTACTGGATGAATATTTTCTGTCTGAACTGACCACACGAGCTTGATTTGGTTGTTGTTAGGACGAAACTGCGTGCGGGCTGGTAGCTAGTGGGAAGCGTTTACCCGGGAGGTTTTCGGGTCAGTTCTGTGACTTCGCTGGATACTTCTGGTGCTGGGAGGCGTAGTGCACGACGCTAGGGTGCCAGGAGCTGGGGTGATTTCATGAGGAACTGGCGGTCCCAAATGGTTGACGATACGTGCTGATGTGAAAGAGAATTCAGTATATGCAGTCGTATCTAGAATATGAGGTCTGGGGACCAATGACCAAGTCTATGACAGTAGTGGCAAGCCGTTTTTGCAGTGGTGGTTCAACTAGTATTGTCTGCTGTCTGTCAAGAGAGGCATACTCTTCGGTGGTGACATGTGACTGAGTAATAACCAGCTTGCAATCAAAGTTGCCAGAAAAGGATAATCAGATATGCTTTGCCAAGCTGTCGACGATACAAAAATGGCCAGAATCGTAAATTCAGTAAACAGCCAGAGTCGTTGCAAGTTCGTGGTAAGAGAAAGTTACCGCAATGGTAGCTTTATAGTAACAGATCAGGTCAGAATTAGAGTTATAATGGAAGTTTAAGAGTCCAGGACTTATCCAGTATATTGATGTTAGCAATGGATATCAACTAAGGTGTTGCTATGGCTGTCTTGGGGAGCTATAAGGAAGCAAATATGGAGATCAGCTTCGGCTGGATGATCATGTTGAAACGTGATTAGATTGATTCTGTCAGCTGCTGGGCGTTGTGTATTTTACAAGGACCTGATCCCCGATGTTATCTACAGTGGTGGGTGATCAACCATGAGAAGTGTGATTCCTGGTGCTGGAGAATGATCTCGGTGTTCCGGAGTACCTGATCTGAGCTTTGTAGCATAGCTCAATTTCGATGATAAGCATACTGTGTAAAACAGGTTGCAGTTTTAATATGCAGTGAGCGGATGACTTCTCAATCAAACTGGTGCTATAAGATCTTTGGGGATTTTTCTAGGCAGGTTTACGACCTTAAAAGACCCTATGGACTGTGTGCTATCGCTGTACGGAAATACTTTTGACGCGCATTACCACTGACGTTGCAAATAAGGTGAAGGATTCAGATTTGACACCTGGCAAGTGCTTGGATTTGAGGACACCAAAAAGGCAATGGATATCGTCAAGAATATCGGCAGTCGCAATAGGCGATTGAGGGGAGCCTAAAATCTACAGATTCGTGAAGTTTCTATGTATAATTGGATATGTCACAAAAGATGATGGTTGATCTGTTTACCATTGGAAAATAGAAGTAGAGGCAATGCTCAGGAGTCGATACAATTAACCCACAGCATCAGAGACACCAAAAGGAAAAGAAACATAAACATGAAACAACCGACCCTAATGGAAACATCAATAGCGGAAAGCAAAAAGGACGGTTACTTTCCCACTAAATGGTCAATAGGTTATCCAAAATAAAATAATATAATAATATAAGCGACATAAACGCCAAAAGACAAACCATAACAAAAATAAACCGCGACAGAAGAACCGCATTTGAACGATCAGCGGAAACGAATTCCACTGGGGTTGGGGGGGGGGGTGCTTAAATCGATTTTACGTGGCCGTAATTCTCGCCCTTATTTCCATCACGATTAAGACAAATAATTTGTTCAGTCCGCACGAAGGCCTCCTAACTCGTCAGTGCAACATCTCCGTGAACACAAAACTCAAACTACCACAGAAATGAAACAACGGTGTGGACTCGACAGCAAGAAACCACTAAAATGCTGCAGCAAAACAAAACCAACGGTAAAACTACGAATGGCCCGACCAGAGACAGAGCGTCAACCAACAAACGCCTTTACGCTGGAACCGTCATAGGTCTGAGCCCTGATCCACTGGCGTGCAGTTAAAGAGGGTGGCAAATTTGTCAATCGTGATTGGGTTAACTACCTTGCATGCAGTCTGTCATATAACATTTATGTCGTACCCAATCTTTTATATCGAAGAGTGATTTTTCGCAATTCGATGCTGAAATTTTTGTGGGTATATATTTTTCTGAATGTATATACCAAGTCATCATAACATTCGGGATCCGATAGACCTTGCTGCAGAAGAGATTAAAGTCCAATATTGAATTCTGAAATTAAATCAGAATGACGTCTATAAAATTTTGAAAAGGCTTTGCGTAGTTTATGGTACCGATAACCGTGATTATGACAATTTATTACGAGTGATGAAGTCAGTTACATGACTACACACTCTGGCAAATCGAATTAATTGCGAAATATAAACGCCATAGGATGGCGCACGAGCAAAATCACCATCCAAAACAAGAAAACAATCTCAAAATCAAAATCATCGCGTTTATCATTAATTTTGCAAGAAACAAATCCATCTACAATAGATAGATGTAAATCCAAAAAAGGTGCCCTGGTATCAGAAGAATTTGCTTTATTTAACTGAAGTTCTGATGGGGTGAATTTGACTGATCAAACCGTCGAAATAGGTATTATAGATATTTAATAAATCACCCAAATATCTAGAAGTGGAGCTAAAAGCTTGAATGATTTCAGGCTGGTTTGCAACAGAAAGGGACATCATGAAGTCTCTCTCATAACAAAACAGAAACAGATCAGCACAAGTGGTGCGCAATAAGTACCCATCGGAATACCCACAATGTGTCTGAATATTATAGTACCGAATCTTAAATATTGTCAAGTAGAAAGGTGAGAGCTTCACACACTTTCTGACATGACCATAAAGTATAATTTTTATGCTCTTCAGAAGTGAAAAAAGCATTTCTTACATTACATGATTTCAAAACATTAGAATTTATTATACACCAAAACAGATTTCTACCTGATCTTTCGAAGACTTTGTCACAATATTTTATCACATGTTTTATGACAGTAAAACAAGAATTTAATAATTTGGAGAGTTCAATGGTGGTACAAGAGCTTGAATCTGCAATATACCGTGCTTTGTATGTTTTTTTATGAAGTTTAGGTAACCAATATAACGTTGGAAGCTTTTTTGGCCTTCTGTAACACAGACAGCAAACTTGGCCCTCTCTACAGCTAAAGTTCGTAGGCCTTAGTACCACCAAGTTCTTGCTGAAGAGTGTTAACAAAGTGACGCCGTCAAACAACGACCACATTGATAGCGGCCTTATCAGATGGAGCCAAAACAAACTTCCTATGAAATTCTTGAATACCTAGTTTAAAGGTGCATTATTGAACTACCGGGTCTCAAAATTTTTTTCTGGTTTTTATTTTCAATGCATACTCCGTTGTCATGTGTACACTTTTGGAGCCAAATACAGTTTCAGAACTTTGTGAAAATGGTCGTTTTCATTCGTGTTTACCCTTCGCTCTGAACATGTGTTCGGAATTTCTGTTCTAAAAATTAATCTGTCACTTTACACATACATGGCGACAGTATCGTCTCTGATTGTTGTTACTTATGGCATATTTTATTCCAATTCAGGCATGGCCTAAGCAAACAAGGCCAAAAATTAACGTCGCATAACGTCATATATGGGGATTCTATTTTTGTCACGAACTAAAATTAGATCTAACTAGTGTTCGAAACCTAGATAGGGAATCCCTCTCAAACTCGTTTACCTGTCATCATAATTGTTCGCATTTTTGCATAAAATGTATTCATTTGTATTGTTTTAAAGAAAAATACCGTCTATATGTATTTTATTTTTGGAAGCATTTTTTTCCGGATAGCTCAATAATGCACCTTTATGGTGACGTTAAGATGTCTTAGGTTTAGGGGGTAATAAGAAGTCTGTTGGGCAGAAAACTACATAAAAAAATCCCCGCACAAGACAGATGATAAAAGAATCAAGAGCTCATGCAAGATGAGGTTTGTTCCCGTGTATGGCTAAGAAACATCCTCTTTCCCAGCAGTGGAGGGTGAGCAATGGCGAGATATCCCGGCATTGGGGTATTTTTTCATAGATTTTGGTGGCAAGCCAAAGGATCCAGAAGAGTGAACGATGAGTCAATGCTACTGACGACAAGCTGCACGCATGTTAAACAAGAGGGCCATGATGGCTCTGGATCGCTCACCTGATCCATAGAGTAATAAGTGGGCCCCAGGGAGGGCCATTATTGACACCAGGGCTATAATGTGCATAATGCTGAGGGAGGTCTAAAAAGGTGAAGCTTCATACCAAATATCAACAAAGGCTATCATTTGAACAATCTTGGCAAAAGTCCAATAGATGAAGCTACACACCACATATTGAAGACCTGGGCCTTGCGGATTCAGAGAAGAAGATTGTTTTAAAGATATTCCCCGGGGCGGGGGCATTTTTTGATTCAGTGCTACAATTTAAACAATCTTGATAGAAGTCCACTAGATGAAGCTTCACACCAAATATCCAAGACCTGGGCATTGCTGTTTCAGACAGGATTTTTCAAATATTATCTCTATTTAAGTCTATGTAAAACCAAAGGGCCCCAGGGCGGGGGCATTTGTGGCCCGAGGGCAATAATTTGAACAATCTCGGTAGAGGTCCACTAGATGAAGCTCTATACCAAAATATCAAAGATATGGACCTTACAGTTTCAGAGACGAAGATTTTTAAATATTTCCCTATATAAGTCTATGTAAAACCAAAGGGTCTTGGGGAGGGGGCATTTTTGGCCCCAGGCCTATAATTTGATCAATCTTGATAGAGGTCCACTATATGAAATTTCACACCAAATATCAAAGACCTAGGCCTTGTGGTTTCACAAAAGAAAATTTGTAAAGAGTTTCCCTATATAAGTCTATGTAAAACCAAAGGGCCCCGAGGCGGGGGCTTTTTTGGTCTCAGGGCTATAATTTGGACAATCTTTGTAGAGGTCCACTAGATAAGCCTTCATACAAAATATCATAGACCTAGGCCTTGTGGTTTCAGAATAGAAGATTTTTTCAAGATTTTCCCTATAGAAGTCCCTGTAAAACCAAAGGGCCCCGGACCGGGGGCATTTTTGGCCCCAGGGCTATAATTTGAACAATCTTGGTAGGGGTCCACAAGATGAAGCTTCATACCAAATATCAAAGACCTGAGCCTTGTGGTTTCAGAGAAGAAGATTTTTAAAGATTTTCCCTATATAAGCCCATGTAAAACCAAAGGGCCCCAGGGCGGGGGTATTTTAGGCGCCAGCACTATAATTTGAACAATCTTGGTAGGGGTCCACTAGATAAAGCTTCATACCAAATAGCAAAAACCTGGCCCTTGGGGTTTCAGAGAAGAAGATTTTTAAAGATTTTCCCTATATAATCCTATCTAAAATCAAAGGGCCTTGGGGTGGGGGGGGGGGGGGGCATTTTGGGCCCCAGCACTATAATTTGAACAATCTTGATAGGGGTCCAATAGATGAAGCTTCATACCAAATATCAAAGACCTGGACCATGTGGTTTCAGAGAAGAAGATTTTTTAAGTTTTCGGTGAAAAAAAATTCTATTTTTGGCTCCTGTGACCTAGATCTGCAGCAGACCATAACCATTTGAACAACTTTGAAAGGGGTCCACCTAAGGATCATTCCTGTGAAGTTTGGTCAAAATCTGATCAGTGGTTTAGGAGGAGATGTCATTTGAAAAAATTGTTTACGCACGGATGACAGACAAAAAGTGATCCTAATATAAAACACAAGAGGGCCATGATGGCCCTGGATCGCTCACCTGATCCATAGAGTAACAATTAGCCCCCGGGGAAGGCCATTATTGACCCCAGGGCTATAATGTGCATAATGTTGAGGGAGGTCTAAAAAGGTGAAGCTTCATACCAAATACCAACAAAGGCTCAAATTTGAACAATCTTGGCAAAGGTCCACTGAGATAGAGCTACACACCAAATATCAAAGACCTGGGCCGTGCAGTTTCAGAGAAGACTTTTTTAAAGATATTCCCTACATAAGCCTATGATTTTCCCTATATAAGTCTATGTAAAACCAAAGGGCCCCCGAGAAGGGGGCATTTTTGGTCCCAGCACTATAATTTGAACAATCTTGATAGGGGTCCACTAGATGAAGCTACATAACAAATATCAAAGACCAGGGCCTTGCCGTTTCAGAGAAGAAGATTTTAAAGATTTTCCCTATATAAGCCCATGTAAAATCAAAGGGCCCCGGAGCAGGGACATTTTTGGTATCAGGGCTATAATTTGAACAATCTTTGTAGCGATCCACTAGATGAAGCTACAACACAAATATCAAAGACCTAGGCCTTTCGGTTTCAGAAAAGAAAATTTTTAAAGATTTTTCCCTTTATAAGCCTATGTAAAACCAAAGGGCCGCGGGCGGGGGCATTTTTGGCCCCAGCACTAAAATTTGAACAATCTTGGTAAGGGTCCACTAGATGAAGCTTCATACCAAATATCAAAGACCTGGGTCTTGCGGTTTCAGAGAAGAAGATTTTTTAAGTTTACAGTGAAAAAAATCTATTTTTGGCTCCTGTGACCTAGATGTGCAGCGGACCGGAACCATTTGAACAAATTTGAAAGGGGACCACCTAAGGATCATTCCTATGAAGTTTTGTCAAAATACGATCAGTGGTTTAGGAGGAGATGTCGTTTGAAGAAATTGTTTACGCACGGATGACAGACAAAAAGTGATCCTAATATAAAACACAAGAGGGCCATGATTGCCCTGGATTGCTCACCTGATCCATAGTGTAACAAGTGGGCCCCAGAGAGGGCCATTATTTGCACCAGGGCTTTAATGTGCATAATGTTGAGGGAGGTCTTAAAGGTGAAGCTTCATACCAAACATCAACAAAGGCTATAATCAGAACAATCTTGGCAAAGGTCCACTAGATGAAGCTACACATCAAATATCAAAGACCTGGGCCTTGCAGTTTCAGAAAAGAAGATTTTTTTTAAAGATATTCCCTACATAAGCCTATGCAAAACCAAATGGCCCCGGGGCTGTATAAATCTATATAAAACCAAAGGGCCCCGGAGTGGGTACATTTGTGGCCCCAGGGCTATAATTTGAACTATCTTGGAAGAGGTCCACTAGATAAAGCTCCATACTAAATATCAAAGGCCTTGGCCTTGCAGTTTCATAGAGATTTTTAAAGATTTCCCTATATAAGTCTATGTAAAACCAAAGGGCCCCGGAGCAGGGACATTTTTGGTATCAGGGCTATAATTTGAATAATCTTCATAGAGGTCCACTAGATGCAGCTTCATACCAAATATCAAATACCCAGGCTTTGTGGTTTCATAGAAGAAGATTTTTTAAAGATTATCCCTATATAAGCCTATGAAAAACCAAAGGGCCCCGGGGCGGGGCCACTTTTGGCCCCAACACTATAATTTGAATCATCTTGGTAGGGGTCCTTTAGAAGAAGCTTCATACCAAATATAAAAGACCTAGGCCTTGTGGTTTCAGAGAAGAAGATTTTTAAAGATTTTCCCTATATAAGTCTATGTAAAACCAAAGGGCCCCGGAGAGGGGGGCATTTTTGGCCCAAGGGCTATAATTTGAACAATCTTGGTAGGGGTCCACTAGATGAAACTTCATACCAAATATCAAAGTCCTGGGCCTTGCGGTTTCAGAGAAGATTTTTAAAGATTTTCCCTGTATAAGCCTATGTAAAACCAAAGGGGCCCGGGGCGGGGGCATTTTTGGCCCCAGCACTATAATTTGAACAATCTTGGTAGGGGTCCACTAGATGAAGCTTAATACCAAATATCAAAGACCTGGGCCTTGTGGTTTCAGAGAAGAAGATTTTTAAAGATTTTCCCCATAAAAGCCAATGGAAAACCAAAGGGCACCGTAGCGGGGGTATTTTTTGTCCCAGCAATATAATTTGAACAATCTTGGTAGAGGTCCACTAGATGAAGCTTCATACCAAATACAAAAGTCCTGGGCCTTGTGGTTTCAGAGAAGAAGATTTTTAAAGATTTTCCCTATATAAAAACAAAGGGCCCCGGGGCGGGGGGCATTTTTGGCCCCAGCACTATAATTTGAACAATCTTGGTAGGGGTCCACTAGATGAAGCTTCATACCAAATATCAAAGACCTGGGCCTTGTGGTTTCAGAGAAGAAGATTTTTAAAGATTTTCCCTATATAAGCCTATGTAAAACCAAAGGGCCAAAGGGCGGGGGCATTTTTGGCCCCAGCACTATAATTTGAACAATCTTGGTAGGGGTCCACTAGATGAAGCTTCATACCAAATATCAAAGACCTGGGCCTTGTGGTTTCAGAGAAGAAGATTTTTAAAGATTTTCCGCATAAAAGCCAATGTAAAACCAAATGGCCCTGTAGCGGGTCATTTTTGCCCCAGCACTATAATTTGAACAAGCTTTGTAGGGGTCCACTAGATGAAGCTTCATACCAAATATAAAAGTCCTGGACCTTGTGGTTTCAGAGAAGAAGATTTTTAAAGATTTTCCCTATTTAAGCCTATGTAAAACCAAAGGGCCCCGGGGCGGGGGCATTTTTGGCCCCAGCACTATAATTTGAACAATCTTGGTAGGGGTCCACTAAATGAAGCTTCATACCAATTATCAAAGACCTGGGCCTTGTAGTTTCAGAGAAGAAGATTTTTAAAGATTTTCCCTATATAAGCCTATGTAAAACCAAAGGGCCCCGTGGCGGGGGCATTTTTGTCCCAGCACTATAATTTGAACAATCTTGGTAGGGGTCCACTAGATGAAGCTTCATACCAAATATCAAAGTCCGGGGCCTTGTGGTTTCAGAGAAGAAGATTTTTAAAGATTTTCCCTATATAAGCCTATGTAAAACCAAAGGGCCCCGGGGCGGGGGTATTTTTGGCCCCAGCACTATAATTTGAACAATCTTGGTAGGGGTCCACTAGATGAAACTTCATACCAAATATCAAAGACCTGGGCCTTATGGTTTTAGAGAAGACGATTTTTAAAGATTTTCCCCATAAAAGCCAATGTAAAACCAAAGGGCCCCGTGGCGGGGGCATTTTTTGTCCCAGCACTATAATTTGAACAATCTTGGTAGGGGTCCACTAGATGAAGCTTCATACCAAATATCAAAGTCCTGGGCCTTGTGGTTTCAGAGAAGAAGATTTTAAAAGATTTTCCCTATATAAGCCTATGTAAAACCAAAGGGCCCCGGGGCGGGGGCATTTTTTGTCCCAGCACTATAATATGAACAATCTTGGTAGGGGTCCACTAGATGAAGCTTCATACCAAATATCAAAGTCCTGGGCCTTGTGGTTTCAGAGAAGAAGATTTTTAAAGATTTTCCCTATATAAGCCTATGTAAAACCAAAGGGCCCCGGGGCGGGGGCATTTTTGGCCCCAGCACTATAATTTGAACAATCTTGGTAGGGGTCCACTAGATGAAGCTTCATACCAAATATCAAATATTTGGGCCTTGTGGTTTAAGAGAAGAAGATTTTTTAAGTTTTTGGTGAAAAAAAAATCTATTTTTGGCTCCTGTGACCTAGATGTGCAATGGACCGGAACCATTTGAACAACTTTGAAAGGGGACCACATAAGGATCATTCCTGTGAAGTTTGGTCAAAATCCGATCAGTGGTTTAGGAGGAGATGTCGTTTAAAGAAATTGTTTACGCACGGACGCACGCACGCACGGACGCAAGACGGACGACGGACAAAAAGTGATCCCAAAAGCTCACCTCGTCACTACGTGACGGTGAGCTAATAAAATGGGAAGGAGTGTAGTGGAAGTCGGTACTGGTCGGCTTCAAGATACATGTAGTCACTGGCGTACGCCAGTGGTGGAAAACGGCGGATCAGGGTCCCAGAGGAACAAGCGCGCCGAGCAGGAGAAGCTCGTGGAGAAGACTTGCGCCATCGTGAACAGACGACCCGTGGGCTCTGGATAAAAGATTCTGGCGGAAAAGAAATAACAGGTAACTGGGAATGCAGGTAAGACACCCGCAGAGTTACTTTACCTATATAACAATGGGCATGGAATATTGCGCACAATAAATCCATACCGAACTTATCCATAGAACCTCTTGGATTTTAGATACACATTCCAAAATCGAAGTTATAACTTTTAGCCTTAAGTGAAACCTGAAAACTTTCAGCTAGCCAGAAATTTCAAGTACCCAGAATTTTCAGGTACCAGCCGCACTAGCAAAGAAGGTCGGCTCAACGTCGGGCCAACGGCGATACGACGTTAACACAAAGTATTAAATTTAAAACAATTATTTTACATACAAAGTATATACAGGCACTTAAGCTCAGTGGTCTGAGCGCCTGACTCATAAGTAGGAGGTCATAGGTTCAAATCATATTCGTGCTTAACATTTTTTTCACACCAGAGACTAAGTTTTTTTTTAAGCTTAGCCTGCAAAACCTAAAACTTTCAAGTACAAACCGTCAACTTCTAACAACTAATCATCCAAATCCCTTCTAGCCTAGTCAAGCTTAGACAAGCGGTGAGTATCGGGGTACCGAGATCTGGCTACCCGGGGCGGCACTCTGGGTACTGACCAAGTCAGTACCAAGCCAGTACCCAGAGTGCCGTCCCGGGTACCCCGATACTCGCACTTTACTACTTTTGAAGGGATTATGGGTAATGGCCGCGATCGGAGGTGATTGGTGACTTGATATAAACTTTGGAAGTTCTGTGGTTTTTGAAACCAAGTTGTAGTAGGGAGAACTATTTAAACTGAATTACCAATTGATGCGGCAATATGTGCCATTAATTTCGGAGAAATGGAATATTTGGGACATTCATCTTACACAATGTAAGTTGACATTTTACTGTATAGAACTCGTGTACCTACGCTACCGATTGTTCACCTTCTTTACATATCTTTACCTGTTCTCACACGTGTAACAATTGAGAATTTTGACTTCACTCAAATTTGAATGGAGAATGCACGGGTCAAGACTCGTATCTGCTGAGGTAGAAGCTGCCGAGGAGGGAGGTACTAAGAGAAAAGATTCTCCACTAAGTAAAGTCGACGTGAGAAAATGTCGGCCGACGTTGTTGCAAGTACAGCTTCGGAACGATGAACGTTAAGAAGACAAAACTCAGTACCGGACATGCTGGAATTGGGCACAGTGAAAGAGAGAAAAGGAAGCCCTGGCGGGGTTGCCTTGTCAGATATGGTGAAAATGACTTTTAGCGACGCATTATTTACAAAATCTATAACATCACTGTTATATGGTATGATGGGCCCATTAATACTGAAAAGAAAAGAAGCCTCAGCTGCTACAACGGTTGGAGCAGCTGTTAGCTCAGTTCAAACTAAGGTAGTGAATAAAATGTTGGAATCAAATTAAAAGCTACAGGAATCGATTGCTGAGCGGTCACGTGTTATTGAGAGACAGAGAAATGTTATGGAGGCTCAAGAAAATGTTATTACCGACCAAGCAACTTTACTTTATTCGAAAACAGAGGCAATTGAACAGCTAGAAATGCAGGTAGATTGTTTAATGTTGGAGCTAGACTCTGTAAGGCATGATCTTAATGATCTTGAATGTCGAAGGAATTCCATCCGCCTAAACAACTATATCCCGCATGTGATCTCAAATGACGAGGAGCAGCTAACTGAATCGGTCATTCATTTTCTGAATGAAAAAAAAGTTCTAAAGTCCGCTAGCCCTCTCCAGAAATGCGATATTGAAAGGTGTCATGTTGTGGGTAAATTGAAAGGCGGCCGACCAAAGCAGATTATTGTTAAATTTGCCCACTATCAGGATAAACGCCGGGTATTCGCAGCTAAAACCAACCTTAAAGGAAACCCATTAAATGTCTTTATCACAGAAGATCTGACAAGCAGTAACCATTCTATAGTTAGGCAACTTCTGTCTTTAAAAAGGGGAAACAAAATAGACAGCCTTTGGACCAGTAATAGTCGGGTACTCGTCAAGAACGAAGCCACCAGTAACCCTATATATATATATCGCCAAGGGACAGTATTTCAATAGAAATCGTGGAGGATGAGCCGGCTGTAATAGCTGGTTCAGAACTTATGTCCATCTAGAAAGCACAAACTTGTTTATTTGAAGGCTTAGAGTTCTGGGCTGTTTTTTGTTACGACTGCTCTTTCTTACTGCGACGTGTCTTTGTGTATGTTTTTTATAACATTAGTACTGTCACTGTGCTATTTAAAGTTCTATTAGGTCAATTGACTTAGATCACCTTGGTTATTATCGTAAGAAGAACTAAGCCGCATGCCGCATGATCAAGGGTACTTAGACGCTTAAAATTCAAAGATTCAAGACGCAAGATTCAAGCCAGCGATCGATATCCTTGTCGCACTAAATAAGGAAACACCTTTGTGCAGATACAGCTTAGAAAGGCAAAACCCTCTAACGATTATAAAATCAAAGCACTGAGAGTGCTGATGGAGCGTAGCTTTGATACTTTGATTTAGCGTCTGATTGGTATTTTAATTCAGGCTCATATTGATCCAATGAACATAGCTGTTTGAAGCTATTCTGGGCCAGAGTCGTGTTGTAGCAACAAGACCTATATTGAAATTAACTCACGCTAAGGTGTAGACCCCGCAACAACCATCACGAAAACACGTCTGTACAAATACATTGTCAATTTTTCGGCAAAAAATGGAAGTTTTAAGATACAAAATTGTGATATTTCTTATCTCTGCTCAAAACATTGATTGCGGGGACTTGATTGAACCGCCTTGACGAGGCAGTTTTATCAAGTACCCACAATCAATGTTTTGAGCATTACAGCAACCATGCAGTTCCACAGTTTACTTGAAGATTTCTGCTGAGCTATAGTTCGTGCAATAACTGCGGCTTGCGCAATTGTTTGGCGGCTTTAAAGTTATTTTATGTAATCAGTTTTTTGAAAAATTACCTTGTGTGGGTTATATATCTTGCATTAGACATTCTCCTTGGTTACGTCTTGATGATGTTTATCTTCATGTGAAAAATCATCATAATTTTCCTAGCAGTTTATCAGTTATACATCCGTAATCAGTCTTTAAAAATTGCCTCGGGGCTGTTTATAAAGCTATCTGGCATTAGACAATATCATTATCTTGATCTTGTCAATTTACATCTGCACACAAAACATTATAAAAATATACCCGTCAGTTTGAAAGTTATACGACCGTGTCAGTGGGTGAATTTTTTACCTTGTCGATTTGTTTGTTTTTGTTTGATTTGAGGTTTAACGTCCCCGTCAACACTGTAAAGGTCATTTTGGAGACGTTGTTTCCAATTTTGTGGGACTTTTACCCGACATTGAGATGATATGACATCTCAAGCCCTGTCGCCCAATGAAACCGGTAGGGTTTATAAGCATGGACGGGCCGAATCGCACCGCTTTGCCTGGGCAGCCTTAGATCCTCTAAGCGGTTTACCAGTACTCGTGTGCAGGCCGGTTTCAGCTCTGCGTGGAAGCATCATGCAACCTATATATTTCTTCAAGCCCCTATAGGCGGGTGCGGTTTACCTTGTCGAGGATAAAATAAAGACAGTTTCTTGGGTAAGTTATTGCTAATATCAATCCATAGGAATATTTGAAGAGGTTTAGACATTATACTCCGTTATTATTACATAAAAATAAATTGCCTCTACGAGGCCATTTATGAAATGATCTTGCATTAAGGCAATTTCTTTGGTTAGAGATTGTCAATACAACACAGTGCACAGTCTTTTACCGGAAACCAACAACTGCCCTTCTTGAATCAGCGAAAGGGATAGAATCACCGTGGAACAGATTTCATGATCAATCTCCTGGAAAGAATGTTGCCGAACCCGGCAGGTATCGAACTTGCGTCTGAGCTGATAATTTGCTTTATTTATGGTCACATGCCTAGGACGCAGACAGGTCGCTTTAAAAAAGTAACATTGTCCCCCCCCCCACACACACACATTAACCCATACTCTGAGTATATGTCTAGCAGCCTTTTTAGGGACAAACATAGCAGACCCAGATTAGACGCTACAACAAGTGGCGTCTCATCTGTGTCTAAACTGCAAAATTTACTGCTTACAATATAAGCCTTGACGTGCACCTGTCCAAACTCATCCCAACTGTCTTATTTTGGTAATACATTATCGACCCACACTGCGTACTTTTAAACGAATAGAATCCTCAACACTTTAAATCAGTATGGAATGAGTTCCTTTTAAAATCAGGAATGCCAGGTTGTGGTTTCACGAAATTTTTGGCAAAAAATGGCTGAACCTTTTTGTAAGTATGCAGTGAATGTCATAATGAGACTCCGCGTTCTGTGGTATCTGATCTGGGTTTTTCCTGTTTGCAAGTTACCCGGTTTGGGATTTTATGGTACAAATCGGCTGTAAACTGGGTTATTTGAACTGATTTATAAAAAGATTAGACTGCGTCACAGTTCATCTATTAAAAATGTTCATCTATTCCGTTTGAAATAGGTGGTCTTTGAAGCAGTCTATAAGAAGATGCCGCATGGCGTAATAATCTACTATGTTAACACGGGGTACTATATTCTCACTGGTGATTGGTTTATATGCAGTAACACCGAAAGTAGTGCCGAAATCACTTCTCATTTCACTGGAGCTACGCTGCAACAGCTACGCTCCAATTATGCACTCGACGTCTACATTTGTGTCATGTACTTAATAGTCTGTTCTGATGTAATTATTATTTGTATTATTATTATAAGTGATTAAGTTAAATGCGGCCCCCGCCAATCGGGGCTTGAAGAAATAGATCGGCTGCATGATGCTTCCACGCAGAGCTGAAATCCGACCGCACACGATTACTGGTAAACCACTTAGAGGATCTAAGGCTGCCCAGGCAAAGCGGTGCGAGTCGGACCTGCCATGCTTATAAACCCTATTGGTTTAATTGGGCGACAGGGCTTGAGATTTCATTTCATCTCAATGTCGGGTAGAAGACCCACAAAATTGGAAGCAACGTCTCCAAAATGACCTATTCAGTGTTGACGGGGAAGTTAAACCTTAACAAACAAACAAACATTAAGTTTAAGGCTATCGCCCGGAAGTTATCGATCGCTGAATTAAATTGCTTACTGTTTTCAACATTGCAGTTCCCACAAATTGAAACTGTATGCATATATTGTACATCCCAGCAGCACATGGCATTAATGCGACGTAAGATCGACGTGCGTGTATCAGCATCAACGTCACATCAACGTCGGTTTAACCTAAGGTTGCACCAACGTTGATTTTTCGTTGCCCCAATGGTTTGCTTGTTTATTTGTTTTGTTTGATTTGAGGTTAAATGTCCCCGTCAACACTGTAAAGGTCATTGTGGAGACGTTGCTTCCAATTTTGTGGGACTTTTACCCGATCTTGAGGTGAAATGACATATCAAGCCCTGCCGCCCATGAAACCAATAGGGTCATTGCGGGGTCACTGGTGGGGCTTTGTTAGCCGAAACTACGTAGTATGACCCATCTTCTTTCTTATGAATGTTTTCATTGCTCTTAAAGGAACTCATTTTTGATTTTTATTTATTAACATGGACGGGCCGACACGTACCGCTTTGCCTGGGCAGGCTTAGATCCTCTAAGCGGTTTACCAGTACTCGTGTGCGGGTCGGTTTCAGCTCTGCCTGGAAGCATCATGCAGCCCATCTATTTCTTCAAGCCCGTTTAAGTTTAATATGTTCTATAAAAGGGTTATCCTTTGGAAGCAAGGAATACACCACAGAACTGAAAAAATATGGCGTGTACATGTTTTCTGGGCCAGACTAGCTAGTTTCGGCCATCTGGGCTTCATCAGTGACCCTCAGATATTTTCAAAATTCCACAATGGAATCAATGATCCCAAAGGACAAGAAAATATAATCTTCACTATGATGTAGGGCAGGGAGACGTTTTAACCCTTTTTGTACCAAATGGAATCTTCCTCCATATGAAAACCAGGAATCCATTTCAAAATTTAGGTTTGTCGGGTTGTGTTTTCCTCAAATTTTATTTGGAAAATGGCTTGGCTTTATGCAAACAGTGAAGGTCCTGATCAGACGTCGCTTTCTGCGTCATCTGATCTGGGTCTGCACTATTTGCAGGGTACCCGTTTTGGGGTTTCCTGTACAAAATGTGTGGATTTGAGGTTTAACGTCCCTGTCAAGATTGTACAGGTATTTTTGGGACGTTTCTTCCAATTTTGTGGGACTTTCACCCGACACAAGCTCTGTCGCCACCGAACCAAATGGGGCTTAAAGGCATCATTTTCCCTGGGCAGGCTTGAGTCCTTAAAGCGGTTTGCAATTAGTTTCCGCTCTGTGTTGGGACGTCATGTGGTCCACCTATTTCTTTAAGGCCTGATGAGTGGGAGCCCTGTCTCAATGGTGAATTGGCTTGAAGTTGAAATGGTTAGCAGTATATTGCCTGTACAGGTTTAAATTGAATCAGTTTATTTTGCCAATTACACCTTACTATCCTTATCAATTAAAGTATGCAGAGGAAAGTACATATACACAACTTTCAGGCTTTGAACTCTTGCCCTCTGCATCTGGTCCTCTCATGAAACTTGCTACCGAATACAGAAACCTGTAGTTACAATAGAAAATATTTTTTTTTTTTATTATTATTCCCGGTAGGGGGTATGAACTATGAGTGCTCTTTTAACCGCCTCGCCAAGGCGATTCTAAAGGGTACCCAAAGTCCGTGACTCTTTATTGGTAGGAAAACTTGGAGATACATTAGCATTTTATCTGAGAATTTTCATACCAGATGTGGAAAGGTTTTCAGCACATTTGTAGCTATATAGGAGTGTCAGCAATGTATATATTTGTCCTTAATATGAGACTTGCAACATTTAGAGTGAGGTCTCGGGGGTGGGACATGGATGCAGATTGGTGTTCTCGCCGATGTTTCACTGCCCTTATAGTTTCGTTTCGATAAGGTCGATAAACTTGGGGTTTTGGGACCACAAGGGGGGAATTCATTGACCTGACCAGTTGTGGTTTTGCTGGACGTTTGTCATCACGTTAACACTAGCCTGTTGTACCATATTTTATCCAGAAGAACAGGGTTGATTATAATTTAAAGGGAGTATTAGTATTGCTTTTCCATATATCTGCCCGGTTACATTATTGATTGTGGGTACTTATTAGAGGCGCTTCGCCAAGGCTGATCTAGCGGGTGCCTGTTTGTGTTCTATGAGATGGTACGACCATCAGCATTTCTTTTCTCTTTTTTTTTCTTTCTTTCGTTTTTATTATCTCTCTCTCTCTCTCTCTTTCTTTGGTGGTAATTGAATCAGTGTGTCTGTGTGATTTGTACTGATGTATATAAACTTACATGGTTTTGTGTACCTGACATTTGTTATTATTAATATTATTATTATTATTATTCATTTTCCAATATAATTTATATAACAACACAGTAATAGTCTAACACATAGTATTTGAAACGTATATGCTTACGTGTATGTTACTACACGTAGATGTAAAAATGCACATATACGATATATTTTATATTGCAAAATCAAAACGAGACAGTAATGATCTCACCCTTTTGATTCACCAGAGCAGCTTATCAAAAAGGTTTCTATATCCAGTTGCCAATTTCGGTAATTACTCTTCTCATTGGTGTCTTTACAACAGACAATGTGAACTACTACTACTACTACATCTATCTGTAAATTTTATAACACTTCAGGTTTTAAACAAACTTAGCAGATGGTTGACATTTTTTTATGAGGGCGGGGCTTGACAATGCATGTGAGTTGTCTGCTTGGCAGACAGTTGTCATGAGGTGCCTTACCTTCGCTGGGGAATAATTTGAGGATTTAGATTGTAGACCTCCTATAGCACCTGAGGGGTTATTCAATCCTCTCCACAGCAACCTCCAAAGTTTAAAGTGATCTGCATTGGGTTCCTTTGTTGTATTGTATTGTTCATCTAATTCATCATCATTATGTTTATATTATTTTAGTACATCTATTGTCAGACTGGCTTGTAGGGTGGTACAGTTTTGATATGGACAATTGGGATCCAAACCTAACAAAAATGGGTATATCCTTAGATCAGTGGAGGGTCTCAATTGGCCAATTTCATCTGTGTCACACTAGGAGCAGACAAATATTCACATTTTTTTTAATATAATTTCTGCACAGGTGCTTCTTTGACGAAAGAAGGAACAGCGCTGATAGGCGTAGATGGGAAGATAATGGGAACACCGCTGACAGCAGTAGATGTGACGAAAGCAGGAACACAGCTGACAGGCGTAGATGTGACGAGAGTAGGGACAGCGCTGACAGACGTAGATCTGACGAGAGTAGGAACACCGCTGACAGGCGTAGATGTGACGCGAGTAGGAAAATCGCTGACTGACGTAAACGTGACGAGAGTAGGAACACCGCTGACAGGCGTTGATGTGACAAAAGAAGGAACAGCGCTGACAGGCGTAGATGTGACGACAACATGAACAGTGCTGACAGGCGTAGATCTAACTACAGTAGGATCAGCGCTGAGATACGCAGATGTAATGAGAGTATGAACAGCCCTGGCTGGCGTAGACGTGACGAGAGTAGGAACAGCGCTTACATACGTAGATGTGACGACAGCAGGAACAATGCTGACAGGCGTAGATGTGACGACAGTATGAACACCGCTGACAGGCGTAGATGTGACAAGAGTAGGGACAGCGCTGACAGACGTAGACATGACGAAAGCAGGAACACAGCTGACAGGCGTAGATATGACGAGAGTAGGGACAGCGCTGACAGACGTAGACTTGGCGAGAGTAGGAACACCGCTGACAGGCGTAGATGTGACGCGAGTAGGAAAACCGCTGACTGACGTAAACATGACGAGAGTAGGAACACCGCTGACAGGCGTTGATGTGACGAAAGAAGGAACAGCGCTGACAAGCGTAGATGTGACGACAATATGAACAGTGCTTACAGGCGTAGATCTAACGACAGTAGGATCAGCGCTGAGACACGCAGATGTTACGAGAGTATGAACAGCCCTGGCTGGCGTAGACGGGACGAGAGTAGAAACAGCGCTAACATACGTAGATGTGACGACAGAAGGAACAATGCTGACAGGCGTAGATGTGACGACAGTATGAACACCGCTGACAGGCGCAGATGTGACGATAGTAGGAACACCGCTGACAGGCGTAGATATGACGAGTAGGAACATGGCTATCAGGCGTAGAAGTGACGACAAGAATGAACACCGCTGACAGGCGTAGTACTGACGACAGTAGGGACAGCGCTGAGAGACGTAGATATGACGAGTAGGAACAAGGCTGACAGGCGTTGATATGACGAAAGTAGGAACATGGCTATGGCGTAGAACTGACGACAGTAGGGACAGCGCTGAGGGACGTAGATGTTACGAGAGAAGGAGCAGCGCTTACAGGCGTAGATGTGACGACAGCAGGAACAGTGCTGACAGGCGTAGATGTGACGAGAGTAGGAACAGTGCTGAGAGACGTAGATATGACGAGTAGGAACAAGGCTGACAGGCGTAGATATGACGAGAGTAGGAACATGGCTATGGCGTAGAACTGACGACAGTAGGGACAGCACTGAGAGGCGTAGATGTTACGAGAGAAGGAGCAGCGATTACAGGCGTAGATGTGACGACAGCAGGAACAATGCTGACAGGCGTAGATGTGACGACAGTATGAACACCGCTGACAGGCGTAGATGTGACGATAGTAAGAACACCGCTGACAGGCGTAGATATGACGAGTAGGAACATGGCTGACAGGCGTAGATATGACGAGTAGGAACACCGCTGACAGGCGTAGAACTGACGACAGTAGGGACAGCGCTGAGGGACGTAGATGTTACGAAAGAAGGAACAGCGCTTACAGGCGTAGATGTGGCGACAATAGGAACAGTGCTGACAGGAGTAGATGTGACGAGAGTAGGAACAATGCTGACAAGCGTAGATGTGCCGAGAGTAGGAACAGTCCTGACAGGCGTAGAACTGACGACAGTAGGAACAGTGCTGACAGACGTAGATGTGACGACAGTAGGAACAGCGCTGGCAGGCGTAGATGTGACGAGAGTAGGAACACCGCTGACAGGCGTAGATGTGACGCAAGTAGGAAAACCGCTGACTGACGTTAACGTGACGAGAGTAGGAACACTGCTGACAGGCGTAGATGTGACGAAAGAAGGAACAGCGCTGACAGGCGTAGATGTGAAGATAACGGGAACACCGCTGACAGCAGTAGATGTGACGAAAACAGGAACACAGCTGACAGGCGTAGATGTGACGAGAGTAGGGACAGCGCTGACAGACGTAGACATGACGAGAGTAAGAACACCGCTGACAGGCGTAGATGTGACTCGAGTAGGAAAATCGCTGACTGACGTAAACGTGACGAGAGTAGGAACATCGATGACAAGCGTTGATGTGACGAAAGAAGGAACAGTGCTGACAGGCGTAGATGTGACGAGGATTTAGATTGTAGACCTCCTATAGCACCTGAGGGGTTATTCAATCCTCTCCACAGCAACCTCCAAAGTTTAAAGTGATCTGCATTGGGTTCCTTTGTTGTATTGTATTGTTCATCTAATTCATCATCATTATGTTTATATTATTTTAGTACATCTATTGTCAGACTGGCTTGTAGGGTGGTACAGTTTTGATATGGACAATTGGGATCCAAACCTGATCGAAGTTTTGCAACAAAAATGGGTATATCCTTAGATCAGTGGAGGGTCTCAATTGGCCAATTTCATCTGTGTCACACTAGGAGCAGACAAATATTCACATTTTTTTTAATATAATTTCTGCACAGGTGCTTCTTTGACGAAAGAAGGAACAGCGCTGATAGGCGTAGATGGGAAGATAATGGGAACACCGCTGACAGCAGTAGATGTGACGAAAGCAGGAACACAGCTGACAGGCGTAGATGTGACGAGAGTAGGGACAGCGCTGACAGACGTAGATCTGACGAGAGTAGGAACACCGCTGACAGGCGTAGATGTGACGCGAGTAGGAAAATCGCTGACTGACGTAAACGTGACGAGAGTAGGAACACCGCTGACAGGCGTTGATGTGACAAAAGAAGGAACAGGGCTGACAGGCGTAGATGTGACGACAATATGAACAGTGCTGAAAGGCGTAGATCTAACTACAGTAGGATCAGCGCTGAGATACGCAGATGTAATGAGAGTATGAACAGCCCTGGCTGGCGTAGACGTGACGAGAGTAGGAACAGCGCTTACATACGTAGATGTGACGACAGCAGGAACAATGCTGACAGGCGTAGATGTGACGACAGTATGAACACCGCTGACAGGCGTAGATGTGACAAGAGTAGGGACAGCGCTGACAGATGTAGACATGACGAAAGCAGGAACACAGCTGACAGGCGTAGATATGACGAGAGTAGGGACAGCGCTGACAGACGTAGACTTGGCGAGAGTAGGAACACCGCTGACAGGCGTAGATGTGACGCGAGTAGGAAAACCGCTGACTGACGTAAATATGACGAGGGTAGGAACACCGCTGACAGGCGTTGATGTGACAAAAGAAGGAACAGCGCTGACAAGCGTAGATGTGACGACAATATGAACAGTGCTTACAGGCGTAGATCTAACGACAGTAGGATCAGCGCTGAGACACGCAGATGTTACGAGAGTATGAACAGCCCTGGCTGGCGTAGACGGGACGAGAGTAGAAACAGCGCTAACATACGTAGATGTGACGACAGAAGGAACAATGCTGACAGGCGTAGATGTGACGACAGTATGAACACCGCTGACAGGCGCAGATGTGACGATAGTAGGAACACCGCTGACAGGCGTAGATATGACGAGTAGGAACATGGCTGACAAGCGTAGATGTGACGACAGAATGAACACCGCTGACAGGCGTAGTACTGACGACAGTAGGGACAGCGCTGAGAGACGTAGATATGACGAGTAGGAACAAGGCTGACATGCGTTGATATGACGAGAGTAGGAACATGGCTATGGCGTAGAACTGACGACAGTAGGGACAGCGCTGAGGGACGTAGATGTTACGAGAGAAGGAGCAGCGCTTACAGGCGTAGATGTGACGACAGCAGGAACAGTGCTGACAGGCGTAGATGTGACGAGAGTAGGAACAGGGCTGAGAGATGTAGATATGACGAGTAGGAACAAGGCTGACAGGCGTAGATATGACGAGAGTAGGAACATGGCTATGGCGTAGAACTGACGACAGTAGGGACAGCACTGAGAGGCGTAGATGTTACGAGAGAAGGAGCAGCGATTACAGGCGTAGATGTGACGACAGCAGGAACAATGCTGACAGGCGTAGATGTGACGACAGTATGAACACCGCTGACAGGCGTAGATGTGACGATAGTAAGAACACCGCTGACAGGCGTAGATATGACGAGTAGGAACATGGCTGACAGGCGTAGATATGACGAGAGTAGGAACAGTGCTGACAGGCGTAGATATGACGAGTAGGAACACCGCTGACAGGCGTAGAACTGACGACAGTAGGGACAGCGCTGAGGGACGTAGATGTTACGAAAGAAGGAGCAGCGCTTACAGGCGTAGATGTGGCGACAATAGGAACAGTGCTGACAGGAGTAGATGTGACGAGAGTAGGAACAATGTTGACAAGCGTAGATGTGCCGAGAGTAGGAACAGTCCTGACAGGCGTAGAACTGACGACAGTAGGAACAGTGCTGACAGACGTAGATGTGACGACAGTAGGAACAGCGCTGGCAGGCGTAGATGTGACGAGAGTAGGAACACCGCTGACAGGCGTAGATGTGACGCAAGTAGGAAAACCGCTGACTGACGTTAACGTGACGAGAGTAGGAACACTGCTGACAGGCGTAGATGTGACGAAAGAAGGAACAGTGCTGACAGGCGTAGATGTGAAGATAACGGGAACACCGCTGACAGCAGTAGATGTGACGAAAGCAGGAACACAGCTGACAGGCGTAGATGTGACGAGAGTAGGGACAGCGCTGACAGTCGTAGACATGACGAGAGTAAGAACACCGCTGACAGGCGTAGATGTGACGCGAGTAGGAAAATCGCTGACTGACGTAAACGTGACGAGAGTAGGAACACCGCTGACAAGCGTTGATGTGACGAAAGAAGGAACAGTGCTGACAGGCGTAGATGTGACGACAATATGAACAGTGCTTACAGGCGTAGATCTAACGACAGTAGGATCAGAGCTGAGACACGCAGATGTTACGAGAGTATGAACAGCCCTGGCTGGCGTAGACGTGACGAGAGTAGGAACAGCGCTTACATACGTAGATGTGACGACAGCAGGAACAATGCTGACAGGCGTAGTTGTGACGACAGTATGAACACCGCTGACAGGCGTGGATGTGACGATAGTAGGAACACCGCTGACAGGCGTGGATGTGACGATAGTAGGACCACCGCTGACAGGCGTAGATATGACTAGTAGGAACATGGCTGACAGGCGTAGATGTGACGACAGTATGAACACCGCTGACAGGCGTAGATTTGACGATAACAAGAACACCGCTGACAGGCGTAGATATGACGAGTAGGAACAAGGCTGACAGGGTAGATGACAAGAGTAGGAACATGGCTGAAAGGCGTAGAACTGACGACAGTAGGGACAGCGCTGAGGGACGTAGATGTTACGAGAGAAGGAGCAGCGCTTACAGGCGTAGATGTGGCGACAATAGGAACAGTGCTGACATGCGTAGATGTGCCGAGAGTAGCAACAGTGATGACAAGCGTAGATTTGCCGAGAGTAGGAACAGTCCTGACAGGCGTAGATGTGACGACAACAGGAACAGTGCTGACAGACGTAGATGTGACGACAGTAGGAACAGTGCTGACAGGCGTAGATATGACGAGAGTAGGAACAGTGCTGAGAGACGTAGATATGACGAGTAGGAACAAGGCTGACAGGCGTTGATATGACGAGAGTAGGAACATGGCTATGGCGTAGAACTGACGACAGTAGGGACAGCACTGAGTGGCGTAGATGTTACGAGAGAAGGAGCAGCGCTTACAGGCGTAGATGTGGCGACAATAGGAACAGTGCTGACAGTCGTAGATGTGACGAGAGTAGGAACAGTGCTGACAAGCGTAGATGTGACGTCAACAGGAACAGTGCTGACAGGCGTAGATGTGACGACAGTAGGAACAGCGCTGGCAGGCGTAGATGTGACGAGAGTAGGAACACCGCTGACAGGCGTAGATGTGACGCAAGTAGGAAAACCGCTGACTGACGTAAACGTGACGAGAGTAGGAACAACGCTGACAGGCGTAGATGTGACGAAAGAAGGAACAGCGCTGACAGGCGTAGATGTGAAGATAACGGGAACACCGCTGACAGCAGTAGATGTGACGAAAGCAGGAACACAGCTGACAGGCGTAGATGTGACGAGGGTAGGGACAGCGCTGACAGACGTAGACATGACGAGAATAGGAACACCGCTGACAGGCGTAGATGTGACGCGAGTAGGAAAACCGCTGACTGACGTTAAGGTGACGAGAAAAGGAACACCGCTGACAGGCGTTGATGTGACAAAAGAAGGAACAGCGTTGACAAGCGTTGATGTGACGACAATATGAACAGTGCTGACAGGCGTAGATGTGACGAAAGTAGGATCAGCGCTGAGACACGCAGATGTTACGACAGTAAGAACAGCCCTGGCTGGCGTAGACGTGACGAGAGTAGGAACAGCGCTTACATACGTAGATGTGACGACAGCAGGAACAATGATGACAGGCATAGATGTGACGACAGTATGAATACCGCTGACAGACGTAGATGTGACGATAGTAAGAACACCGCTGACAGGCGTAGATGTGACGAGTAGGACAAGGCTGACAGGCGTAGTTGTGACGAGTAGGAACAAGGCTGACAGGCGTAGATATGACGAGAGTAGGAACATGGCTGAAAGGCGTAGATGTGACGACAGTATGAACACCGCTGACAGGCGTAGATTTGACGATAACAAGAACACCGCTGACAGGCGTAGATATGACGAGTAGGAACAAGGCTGACAGGGTAGATGACGAGAGTAGGAACATGGCTGAAAGGCGTAGAACTGACGACAGTAGGGACAGCGCTGAGGGACGTAGATGTTACGAGAGAAGGAGCAGCGCTTACAGGCGTAGATGTGGCGACAATAGGAACAGTGCTGACATGCGTAGATGTGCCGAGAGTAGCAACAGTGATGACAAGCGTAGATTTGCCGAGAGTAGGAACAGTCCTGACAGGCGTAGATGTGACGACAACAGGAACAGTGCTGACAGGCGTAGATGTGACGACAGTAGGAACAGTGCTGACAGGCGTAGATATGACGAGAGTAGGAACAGTGCTGAGAGACGTAGATATGACGAGTAGGAACAAGGCTGACAGGAGTTGATATGACGAGAGTAGGAACATGGCTATGGCGTAGAACTGACGACAGTAGGGACAGCACTGAGTGGCGTAGATGTTACGAGAGAAGGAGCAGCGCTTATAGGCGTAGATGTGGCGACAATAGGAACAGTGCTGACAGGCGTAGATGTGACGAGAGTAGGAACATTGCTGACAAGCGTAGATGTGACGTCAACAGGAACAGTGCTGACAGGCGTAGATGTGACGACAGTAGGAACAGCGCTGGCAGGCGTAGATGTGACGAGAGTAGGAACACCGCTGAAAGGCGTAGATGTGACGCAAGTAGGAAAACCGCTGACTGACGTAAACGTGACGAGAGTAGGAGCACCGCTGACAGGCGTAGATGTGACGAAAGAAGGAACAGCGCTGACAGGCGTAGATGTGAAGATAACGGGAACACCGCTGACAGCAGTAGATGTGACGAAAGCAGGAACACAGCTGACAGGCGTAGATGTGACGAGGGTAGGGACAGCGCTGACAGACGTAGACATGACGAGAATAGGAACACAGCTGACAGGCGTAGATGTGACGCGAGTAGGAAAACCTCTGACTGACGTAAAGGTGACGAGAAAAGGAACACCGCTGACAGGCGTTGATGTGACGAAAGTAGGATCAGCGCTGAGACACGCAGATGTTACGACAGTAAGAACAGCCCTGGCTGGCGTAGACGTGACGAGAGTAGGAACAGCGCTTACATACGTAGATGTGACGACAGCAGGAACAATGCTGACAGGCATAGATGTGACGACAGTATGAATACCGCTGACAGGCGTAGATGTGACGATAGTAAGAACATCGCTGACAGGCGTAGATGTGACGAGTAGGACAAGGCTGACAGGCGTAGTTTTGACGAGTAGGAACAAGGCTGACAGGCGTAGATATGACGAGAGTAGGAACATGGCTGAAAGGCTTAGAACTGACGACAGTAGGGACAGCGCTGAGGGACGTAGATGTTACGAAAGAAGGAGCAGCGCTTACAGGCGTAGATGTGGCGACAATAGGAACAGTGCTGACATGCGTAGATGTGCCGAGAGTAGGAACGGTGCTGACAGGCGTAGATGTGACGAGAGTAGTAACAGTCCTGACAGGCGTAGATGTGACGAGAGTAGTAACAGTCCTGACAGGCGTAGATGTGACGAGAGTAGTAACAGTCCTGACAGGCGTAGATGTGACGACAACAGGAACAGTGCTGACAGGCGTAGATGTGACGGCAGTAGGAACAGAGCTGACAGGCGTAGATGTGACGCGAGTGGAAAAACCGCTGACTGACGTAAACGTGACGAGAGTAGGAACATCGCTGACAGGCGCAGATGTGACTAAAGAAGGAACAGCGCTGACAGGCGTAGATGTGAAGATAACGGGAACACCGCTGACAGCAGTAGATGTGACGAAAGCAGGAACACAGCTGACAGGCGTAGATGTGACGAGAGTAGGGACAGCGCTGACAGACGTAGACATGACGAGAGTAGGAACACCGCTGACAGGCGTAGATGTGACGCGAGTAGCAAAACCGCTGACTGACGTGAACGTGACGAGAGAAGCAACACCGCTGACAGGCGTAGATATGACGAGTAGGAACACCGCTGACAGGGTAGATATGACGGGAGTAGGAACAGTGCTGACAGGCGTAGAACTGACGACAGTAGGGACAGCGCTGAGGGACGTAGATGTTACGAGAGAAGGAGCAGCGCTTACAGGCGTAGATGTGGCGACAATAGGAACAGTGCTGACAGGCCTAGATGTGACGAGAGTAGAACCAGTGCTGACATGCGTAGATGTGACGAGAGTAGTAACAGTCCTGACAGGCGTAGATGTGACGACAACAGGAACAGTGCTGACAGGCGTAGATGTGACGACAGTAGAAACAACGCTGGCAGGCGTAGATGTGATGAGAGTAGGAACACCTCTGACAGGCGTAGATGTGACGCGAGTAGGAAAACCGCTGACTGACGTAAACGTGACGAGAGTAGAAACACCGCTGACAGGCGTAGATGTGACGGAATAAGGAACAGTGCTGACAGGCGTAGATGTGAAGATAATGGGAACACCGCTGGCAGCAGTAGATGTGACGAAAGCGGGAACACAGCTGACAGGCGTAGATGTGACGAGAGTAGGGACAGCGCTGACAGACGTAGATATGACCAGTAGGAACACCGCTGACAGGGTAGATATGACGGGAGTAGGAACAGTGCTGACAGGCGTAGAACTGACGACAGTAGGGACAGCGCTGAGGGACGTAGATGTTACGAGAGAAGGAGCAGCGCTTACAGGCGTAGATGTGGCGACAATAGGAACAGTGCTGACAGGCCTAGATGTGACGAGAGTAGGACCAGTGCTGACATGCGTAGATGTGACGAGAGTAGTAACAGTCCTGACAGGCGTAGATGTGACGACAACAGGAACAGTGCTGACAGGCGTAGATGTGACGACAGTAGGAACAGCGCTGGCAGGCGTAGATGTGACGAGAGTAGGAACGACGCTGACAGGCGTAGATGTGACGCGAGTAGGAAAACCGCTGACTGACGTAAACGTGACGAGAGTAGGAACACCGCTGACAGGCGTAGATGTGACGGAATAAGGAACAGTGCTGACAGGCGTAGATGTGAAGATAATGGGAACACCGCTGACAGCAGTAGATGTGACGAAAGCGGGAACACAGCTGACAGGCGTAGATGTGACGAGAGTAGGGACAGCGCTGACAGACGTAGACATGACGAGAGTAGGAACACCGCTGACAGGCGTAGATGTGACGCGAGTAGGAAAACCGCTGACTGACGTAAACGCGTTTTGAGAGTAGGAAAACCGCTGACAGGCGTTGATGTGACAAAAGAAGGAACAGCGCTGACAGGCATAGATGTGACGACAATATGATCAGTGCTGTCAGGCGTAGATCTAACGACAGTAGGATCAGTGCTGAGACACGCATATGTTACGAGAGTAAGAACAGCCCTGGCTGGCGTAGACGTGACGAGAGTAGGAACAAAGCTTACATACGTAGATGTGAAGACAGCATGAACAATGCTGATAGGCGTAGATGTGACGACAGTATGAACACAGCTGACAGGCGTAGATGTGACGATAGTAGGAACACCGCTGACAGGCGTAGATATGACGAGTAGGAACATGGCTGACAGGCGTTGATATGACAAGAGTAGGAACAGTGCTGACAGGCGTAGAACTGATGACAGTAGGGACAGCGCTGAGGGAGAAAGATGTTTCGAGAGAAGGAGCAGCGCTTACAGGCGTAGATGTGGCGACAATAGGAACAGTGCTGACAGGCGTAGATTTGACGAGAGTAGGAACAGTGTTGACAAACGTATATGTGCCGAGAGTAGGAACAGTGCTGACAAGCGTAGATGTGACGACAACAGGAACAGTGCTGACAGGCGTAGAAGTGACGACAGTAGGAACAGTGCTGACAGGCGTAGATGTGACGACAGTATGAACACCGCTGACTGACGTAAACGTGACGAGAGTAGGAACGCCGCTGACAGGCGTAGATGTGAAGAAAGAAGGAACAGCGCTGACAGACGTAGATGTGAAGATAACAGGAACACCGCTGACAGCAGTAGATGTGACGAAAGCAGGAACACAGCTGACAGGCGTAGATGTGACGAGAGTAGGGACAGCGCTGACAGACGTAGACATGACGAGAGTAGGAACACCGCTGACAGGCGTAGATGTGACGCAGGTAGGAAAACCGCTGACTGACGTAAACTTGACGAGAGTAGGAACACCGCTGACAGGCGTTGATGTGACGAAAGAAGGAACACCGCTGACAGGCGTAGATGTGACGACAATATGAATAGTGCTGAAAGGCGTAGATCTAACGACAGTAGGATCCGCGCTGAGACACGCATATGTCACGAGAGTAAGAACAGCCCTGGCTGGCGTAGACGTGACGAGAGTAGGAACAGCGCTTACATACGTAGATGTGACGACAGCAGGAACAATGCTGACAGGCGTAGATGTGACGAAAGTATGAACACCGCTGACAGGCGTAGATGTGACGATAGTAGGAACACCGCTGACAGGCGCAGATATGACGAGTAGGAACATGGCTGACAGGCGTAGATATGACTACAGTAGGGAGACGTAGATGTTACGAGAGAAGGAACAACTCTGACAGGCGTAGATATGACGAGAGTAGGAACAGTGCTGAGAGACGTAGATATGACGAGTAGGAACAAGGCTGACAGGCGTTGATATGACGAGAGTAGGAACATGGCTATGGCGTAGAACTGACGACAGTAGGGACAGCACTGAGTGGCGTAGATGTCACGAGAGAAGGAGCAGCGCTTACAAGCGTAGATGTGGCGACAATAGGAACAGTGCTGACAGGCGTAGATGTGACGAGAGTAGGAACAGTGCTGACAAGCGTAGATGTGACGTCAACAGGAACAGCGCTGGCATGCGTAGATGTGACGATAGTAGGAACACCGCTGACAGGCGTAGATGTGACGCAAGTAGGAAAACCGCTGACTGACGTAAACGTGACGAGAGTAGGAACACCGCTGACAGGCGTAGATGTGACGAAAGAAGGAACAGCGCTGACAGGCGTAGATGTGAAGATAACGGGAACACCGCTGACAGCAGTAGATGTGACGAAAGCAGGAACACAGCTGACAGGCGTAGATGTGACGAGGGTAGGGACAGCGCTGACAGACGTAGACATGACGAGAATAGGAACACCGCTGACAGGCGTAGATGTGACGCGAGTAGGAAAACCGCTGACTGACGTTAAGGTGACGAGAAAAGGAACACTGCTGACAGGCGTTGATGTGACAAAAGAAGGAACAGCGTTGACAAGCGTTGATGTGACGACAATATGAACAGTGCTGACAGGCGTAGATGTGACGAAAGTAGGATCAGCGCTGAGACACGCAGATGTTACGACAGTAAGAACAGCCCTGGCTGGCGTAGACGTGACGAGAGTAGGAACAGCGCTTACATACGTAGATGTGACGACAGCAGGAACAATGCTGACAGGCATAGATGTGACGACAGTATGAATACCGCTGACAGACGTAGATGTGACGATAGTAAGAACACCGCTGACAGGCGTAGATGTGACGAGTAGGACAAGGCTGACAGGCGTAGTTGTGACGAGTAGGAACAAGGCTGACAGGCGTAGATATGACGAGAGTAGGAACATGGCTGAAAGGCGTAGATGTGACGACAGTATGAACACCGCTGACAGGCGTAGATGTGACGCGAGTAGGAAAACCGCTGACTGACGTAAACGTGACGAGAGTAGGAACACCGCTGACAGGCGTAGATGTGACGGAATAAGGAACAGTGCTGACAGGCGTAGATGTGAAGATAATGGGAACACCGCTGACAGCAGTAGATGTGACGAAAGCGGGAACACAGCTGACAGGCGTAGATGTGACGAGAGTAGGGACAGCGCTGACAGACGTAGACATGACGAGAGTAGGAACACCGCTGACAGGCGTAGATGTGACGCGAGTAGGAAAACCGCTGACTGACGTAAACGCGTTTTGAGAGTAGGAAAACCGCTGACAGGCGTTGATGTGACAAAAGAAGGAACAGCGCTGACAGGCATAGATGTGACGACAATATGATCAGTGCTGTCAGGCGTAGATCTAACGACAGTAGGATCAGTGCTGAGACACGCATATGTTACGAGAGTAAGAACAGCCCTGGCTGGCGTAGACGTGACGAGAGTAGGAACAAAGCTTACATACGTAGATGTGAAGACAGCATGAACAATGCTGATAGGCGTAGATGTGACGACAGTATGAACACAGCTGACAGGCGTAGATGTGACGATAGTAGGAACACCGCTGACAGGCGTAGATATGACGAGTAGGAACATGGCTGACAGGCGTTGATATGACAAGAGTAGGAACAGTGCTGACAGGCGTAGAACTGATGACAGTAGGGACAGCGCTGAGGGAGAAAGATGTTTCGAGAGAAGGAGCAGCGCTTACAGGCGTAGATGTGGCGACAATAGGAACAGTGCTGACAGGCGTAGATTTGACGAGAGTAGGAACAGTGTTGACAAACGTATATCTGCCGAGAGTAGGAACAGTGCTGACAAGCGTAGATGTGACGACAACAGGAACAGTGCTGACAGGCGTAGAAGTGACGACAGTAGGAACAGTGCTGACAGGCGTAGATGTGACGCGAGTAGGAAAACGCTGACTGACGTAAACGTGACGAGAGTAGGAACGCCGCTGACAGGCGTAGATGTGAAGAAAGAAGGAACAGCGCTGACAGACGTAGATGTGAAGATAACGGGAACACCGCTGACAGCAGTAGATGTGACGAAAGCAGGAACACAGCTGACAGGCGTAGATGTGACGAGAGTAGGGACAGCGCTGACAGACGTAGACATGACGAGAGTAGGAACACCGCTGACAGGCGTAGATGTGACGCAGGTAGGAAAACCGCTGACTGACGTAAACTTGACGAGAGTAGGAACACCGCTGACAGGCGTTGATGTGACGAAAGAAGGAACACCGCTGACAGGCGTAGATGTGACGACAATATGAATAGTGCTGAAAGGCGTAGATCTAACGACAGTAGGATCCGCGCTGAGACACGCATATGTCACGAGAGTAAGAACAGCCCTGGCTGGCGTAGACGTGACGAGAGTAGGAACAGCGCTTACATACGTAGATGTGACGACAGCAGGAACAATGCTGACAGGCGTAGATGTGACGAAAGTATGAACACCGCTGACAGGCGTAGATGTGACGATAGTAGGAACACCGCTGACAGGCGCAGATATGACGAGTAGGAACATGGCTGACAGGCGTAGATATGACTACAGTAGGGAGACGTAGATGTTACGAGAGAAGGAACAACTCTGACAGGCGTAGATATGACGAGAGTAGGAACAGTGCTGAGAGACGTAGATATGACGAGTAGGAACAAGGCTGACAGGCGTTGATATGACGAGAGTAGGAACATGGCTATGGCGTAGAACTGACGACAGTAGGGACAGCACTGAGTGGCGTAGATGTCACGAGAGAAGGAGCAGCGCTTACAAGCGTAGATGTGGCGACAATAGGAACAGTGCTGACAGGCGTAGATGTGACGAGAGTAGGAACAGTGCTGACAAGCGTAGATGTGACGTCAACAGGAACAGCGCTGGCAGGCGTAGATGTGACGATAGTAGGAACACCGCTGACAGGCGTAGATGTGACGCAAGTAGGAAAACCGCTGACTGACGTAAACGTGACGAGAGTAGGAACACCGCTGACAGGCGTAGATGTGACGAAAGAAGGAACAGCGCTGACAGGCGTAGATGTGAAGATAACGGGAACACCGCTGACAGCAGTAGATGTGACGAAAGCTTGAACACAGCTGACAGGCGTAGATGTGACGAGGGTAGGGACAGCGCTGACAGACGTAGACATGACGAGAATAGGAACACCGCTGACAGGCGTAGATGTGACGCGAGTAGGAAAACCGCTGACTGACATAAAGGTGACGAGAAAAGGAACACCGCTGACAGGCGTTGATGTGACAAAAGAAGGAACAGCGTTGACAAGCGTTGATGTGACGACAATATGAACAGTGCTGACAGGCGTAGATGTGACGAAAGTAGGATCAGCGCTGAGACACGCAGATGTTACGACAGTAAGAACAGCCCTGGCTGGCGTAGACGTGACGAGAGTAGGAACAGCGCTTACATACGTAGATGTGACGACAGCAGTAACAATGCTGAGAGGCATAGATGTGACGACACTATGAATACCGCTGACAGGCGTAGATGTGACGATAGTAAGAACACCGCTGACAGGCGTAGATGTGACGAGTAGGACAAGGCTGACAGGCGTAGTTGTGACGAGTAGGAACAAGGCTGACAGGCGTAGATATGACGAGAGTAGGAACATGGCTGAAAGGCTTAGAACTGACGACAGTAGGGACAGCGCTGAGGGACGTAGATGTTACGAGAGAAGGAGCAGCGCTTACAGGCGTAGATGTGGCGACAATAGGAACAGTGCTGACATGCGTAGATGTGCCGTGAGTAGGAACGGTGCTGACAGGCGTAGATGTGACGAGAGTAGTAACAGTCCTGACAGGCGTAGATGTGACGACAACAGGAACAGTGCTGACAGGCGTAGATGTGACGGCAGTAGGAACAGAGCTGACAGGCGTAGATGTGACGCGAGTGGAAAAACCGCTGACTGACGTAAACGTGACGAGAGTAGGAACACCGCTGACAGGCGCAGATGTGACTAAAGAAGGAACAGCGCTGACAGGCGTAGATGTGAAGATAACGGGAACACCGCTGACAGCAGTAGATGTGACGAAAGCAGGAACACAGCTGACAGGCGTAGATGTGACGAGAGTAGGGACAGCGCTGACAGACGTAGACATGACGAGAGTAGGAACACCGCTGACAGGCGTAGATGTGACGCGAGTAGCAAAACCGCTGACTGACGTGAACGTGACGAGAGTAGCAACACCGCTGACAGGCGTAGATATGACACGTAGGAACACCGCTGACAGGGTAGATATGACGGGAGTAGGAACAGTGCTGACAGGCGTAGAACTGACGACAGTAGGGACAGCGCTGAGGGACGTAGATGTTACGAGAGAAGGAGCAGCGCTTACAGGCGTAGATGTGGCGACAATAGGAACAGTGCTGACAGGCCTAGATGTGACGAGAGTAGTAACAGTCCTGACAGGCGTAGATGTGACGACAATAGGAACAGTGCTGACAGGCGTAGATGTGACGACAGTAGGAACAGCGCTGGCAGGCGTAGATGTGACGAGAGTAGGAACACCGCTGACAGGCGTAGATGTGACGCGAGTAGGAAAACCGCTGACTGACGTAAACGTGACGAGAGTAGGAACACCGCTGACAGGCGTAGATGTGACGGAAGAAGGAACAGTGCTGACAGGCGTAGATGTGAAGATAATGGGAACACCGCTGACAGCAGTAGATGTGACGAAAGCGGGAACACAGCTGACAGGCGTAGATGTGACGAGAGTAGGGACAGCGCTGACAGACGTAGACATGACGAGAGTAGGAACACCGCTGACAGGCGTAGATGTGACGCGAGTAGGAAAACCGCTGACTGACGTAAACGCGTTTTGAGAGTAGGAACACCGCTGACAGGCGTTGATGTGACAAAAGAAGGAACAGCGCTGACAGGCATAGATGTGACGACAATATGAACAGTGCTGACAGGCGTAGATCTAACGACAGTAGGATCAGCGCTGAGACACGCATATGTTACGAGAGTAAGAACAGCCCTGGCTGGCGTAGACGTGACGAGAGTAGGAACAAAGCTTACATACGTAGATGTGACGACAACAGGAACAATGCTGACAGGCGTAGATGTGACGACAGTATGAACACAGCTGACAGGCGTAGATGTGACGATAGTAGGAACACCGCTGACAGGCGTAGATATGACGAGTAGGAAAATGGCTGACAGGCGTTGATATGACAAAAGTAGGAACAGTGCTGACAGGCGTAGAACTGACGACAGTAGGGACAGCGCTGAGGGAGGTAGATGTTTCGAGAGAAGGAGCAGCGCTTACAGGCGTAGATGTGGCGACAATAGGAACAGTGCTGACAGGCGTAGATTTGACGAGAGTAGGAACAGTGCTGACAAACGTATATGTGCCGAGAGTAGGAACAGTGCTGACAAGCGTAGATGTGACGACAACAGGAACAGTGCTGACAGGCGTAGAAGTGACGACAGTAGGAACAGTGCTGACAGGCGTAGATGTGACGCGCGTAGAAAACGCTGACTGACGTAAACGTGACGAGAGTAGGAACGCCGCTGACAGGCGTAGATGTGACGAAAGAAGGAACAGCGCTGACAGACGTAGATGTGAAGATAACGGGAACACCGCTGACAGCAGTAGATGTGACGAAAGCAGGAACACAGCTGACAGGCGTAGATGTGACGAGAGTAGGGACAGCGCTGACAGACGTAGACATGACGAGAGTAGGAACACCGCTGACAGGCGTAGATGTGACGCAGGTAGGAAAACCGCTGACTGATGTAAACTTGACGAGAGTAGGAACACCGCTGACAGGCGTTGATGTGACGAAAGAAGGAACACCGCTGACAGGCGTAGATGTGACGACAATATGAATAGTGCTGAAAGGCGTAGATCTAACGACAGTAGGATCCGCGCTGAGACACGCATATGTCACGAGAGTAAGAACAGCCCTGGCTGGCGTAGACGTGACGAGAGTAGGAACAGCGCTTACATACGTAGAAGTGACGACAGCAGGAACAATGCTGACAGGCGTAGATGTGACGAAAGTATGAACACCGCTGACAGGCGTAGATGTGACGATAGTAGGAACACCGCTGACAGGCGCAGATATGACGAGTAGGAACATGGCTGACAGGCGTAGATATGACTACAGTAGGGAGTCGTAGATGTTACGAGAGAAGGAACAACGCTGACAGTCGTAGATGTGACGAGAGTATGAACAGCGATGAGAGGCGTAGATGTGACGACAGTAGGAACAGTACGGACAGGCGTTAAGTGACGAGAGTAGGAACAGCGCTGACAGGCGTATATGTGACGACAGCAGGAACAGTGCTGACAGGCGTAGATGTGACGTGAGTAGGAACAGCGCTGACAGGCGTAGATGTGACAACAACAGGAACAGTGCTGACAGGCGTAGATGTGACGACAGTAGGAACACCGCTGACAGGCGTAGATGTGACGAGAGTAGGAACACCGCTGACAGGCGTAGATGTGAATACAGTAGGAACACCGCTGACAGGCGTAGATGTGACGACAGTAGGAACATGGCTGAAAGGCGTAGACCTGGCGACAGTAGGATCAGCGCTGAGAGACGTAGATGTACCGAGAGACGGAACAGCGCTGACAGGCGTAGATGTGACCAGAGAAGGAACAGTCCTGACAGGCGTAGATGTGATGAAAGTAGGATCAGTGATGACGGGCGTAGATGTGACGAGTAGGAACAGTGCTGAGAGGCGTAGATGTGACGAGAGTAGGAACAGCGCTGACAGGCGTAGATGTGACGACAACAGGAACAGTGCTGACAGGCGTAGATGTCACGAGAGTAGGAACAGCGCTGACAGACGTAGATGTGATGAGAGTAGGAACACCGCTGACACGTGTAGATGTGACGAGAGTATGAACAACCATGACAGACGTAGATATGAGGAGAGTAGGAACAGCGCTGACAAACGTAGATGTGACGACAGTAGAACAGCGCTGACAGACGTAGATTTGACGACAGTAGGAAGAGCGCTGACAAACGTAGATATGTCGACAGAAGACAGCGCTGACAGACGTAGATGTGACGACAGTAGGAATGAAGCTGACAAACACAGATGTAACGACAGTAGGAATGATGCTGACAATGTAGGAACACCGCTGACAGACGTAGATGTGACGATAGTAGGAACAGCGTTGATAGACGTAGATGTGACGGCAGTAGGAACATCGCTGATAGACGTAGATGTAACGAAAGTAGGATCAGCGCTGACAGACGTAGATGTGACGACAGTAGGAATGACGCTGACAAACGTAGAAGTGACTACAGTTGGAAAGAGGCTAACGAACATTGATGTGATGACGTTAAAAATGACGCTGAGGCTTAAATATTGGACAATAGGGTTGACAATGACGATATAGATGTGGGCAGTAGAAATCTAGCTGACCGACAGGAATGACGCTGAAGTTGACATACTTGTGACCAAAGGTTTAGCTGTACTGTCGGAGAAGTGCATTTCTGTTGTTCTATGTAGTTTTGCGTTTATAAAAGTCTGTTACTCCTTCATCCACGAGTGTTGTGCTGAATGTTTGTCCTTCCAAACACCATAATTGAAAGTTAGCTCTTCGTTTAACTGAATGTCTCTTGCAGCATAAAATATAATATGCGGCACATCATTGATTGTCTTAATCCTTGGCGTGACATTTTGTTTTTTCTGGCTGTTGTTTAACTTTCTCCCTTTCAACTTCTTATTTTCTGCGTGGCACTGACACGGCGCAACCCCGTCAATCCACAATTTCTTCGATTCATGCACTGTTCTGAAGTCGAATTGAAACATATACGCATTCTCATCAGAGTCACCATAATTTTCATATCTGCGCCATCCTTCCGCGTCTTCAAGAAGAGTTCCATGGTAGTCACATAGAAGAGTGCCGCAGCAAAAGCACCAATTCCTTTTTTACCAGTCTACTGTAGTCGCCCAGTTCTGTTCTTTAATTTGCAATTCTAAAGCCCCATCGTCGGACGACTTAAATCTTTTTGTCAGATCCTCTTCCTTTTTTGCCTCTTTCAGTTTCGTTCTACATGCGTCAATTTGCTTCTTCTTTCCCTTCGTCCATCCTTTCTTTTCGAGAAAGGATGACGCTGCGGCATCTAAATCAGCAATTTTTGTTCTTTTGTAGTACTTTACACATTCATCAGCCCTAAGTTTCATCCTTTCGTAAGTTACAAACGAATTCCACCGTTTCAACGCATTGTTGTCTAGTGGTAGATTTAGCTCAGCATTATCTCGGACAAGTCGTTTATAGCTATCAGCGTTTGGGAGAGGCTGATCTGCATGCAGTTCAATATACCCCTGTTCTAACAACTCCTTCATCTTGTCGTTTTGGTCCCTGCTGTCAGTTGAGGCCGAGGAGTGAATACTGTCTGTTGGTGATGACGATCTTGGGGCTGGCTAGTTCTCCTCAGGAACTGGTGTCGAACTAGGGGTAGGTGTATTGCCAGAAACCTGCAAAACTGATACAGAAGCCGGTGCTGATGTAGATGGATCTGTTTCCATGGCAATCAGTGGGGTTGCAGTATTAGTACTTTGTTCATGTCCTGACATCAGGGATTGCGACCTTGCCAACAGCGATGAGACTTTTATTTTGTATTTCTCCGCCACCTGTTTCCGGAGTCGCTCCAGCAGAGGAAGACCTTGTCTGTGTGGAACTGCAAGGGAATGTGCCTCCATATAGCTTCTTTCTGCCGTCTGAGGGGTGTGTGTTAGCATTTTGTGGATAACCATCTGCTCGTCCTTATTTAGGTGGTGTTTGCCCAGGGTCTCAATGATGTGTCGTGCGTCGTTGCAAGACAACACATCTACGCCGTACCTATTGAGAACGGTAGCCAAATTGCCACTTGGATTGGAAATCTGCCTCCCTTTGCTATTCAAAAACAGGAACTCAGCATCTTGGTCGGTTTCCGGGTGCCTTCTTATGTTTTGTCTATAGATACGGAATAGTTCCCAATCCTCTTCTTCAGCATAGATATACGCCAGTTCATTCGTCGATGTCTTATGATCTGCGGTAGCTAAAAAGTAGAAGGCGGAACCGTCCTCTCTCACCTGACGGAATTTGTCAGCCATTCGAAACGTCTCCAGTCGCATGTGTTGAAAGACCCCAGGTCTGTTGCCAATAGCTATGGTGCTGAACACATTGAAGAAGCCATTCACGATGAATAATTCTGAGTCAGTGAGGTACACTCTTTTGTTCTTTGCCCGCTTAATGATTGGAGTGGCCACTTTCCGAATCTTCTCTAAGTTTTTGAATATGTTGATATACTTGATCTCGTAGTTCTTGATGTCTGTGTAGGTCTGCTGCAGTTGTTTCTTGACTTTATCCCTGCCAATGTCCTTTCTGTTTCCCTTTCTGGCAGCTCTAAATCTTGCAGGAAGGGTTTCAATGTACGCGCAAGTTTCCGGCTGGGTCAGCTTGAAATTAAATAAAAATCAAACATGAGTTCCTTTAAGAGCAATGAAAACATTCATAAGAAAGAAGATGGGTCATACTGCGTAGTTTCGGCTAATAAAGCTTCATCAGTGACCCTGTAATGATCCGGCAAAGAAAGCCAGACGAAACATACTGCAATTTTGTGAATTTCTAATAGGCAGTCCATTCAAAGACTGATATAAATCAAAATGGGTCCAAATAATTAAAAACCTGTCTTAGAATATTGAGTCTAAACCAATAATTTATTTCTGATTTCTTAGAATATTCACGCTGATCTCAAAGGACCAAAAGTAAAATATAAACTGCACTATGGTTGATGTACGGGGAGACGTTTTACGGCCGCCACACGGCACAGCACCAGCTGCAGTGAAGCCAAATAAAAATCAAACATGAGTTCCTTTAAGAGCAATGAAAACATTCATAAGAAAGAAGATGGGTCATACTGCGTAGTTTCGGCTAATAAAGCCTCATCAGTGACCCTGTAATGATCCGGCAAAGAAAGCCAGACGAAACATACTGCAATTTTGTGAATTTCTAATAGGCAGTCCATTCAAAGACTGATATAAATCAAAATGGGTCCAAATAATTAAAAACCTGTCTAGAATATTGAGTCTAAACCAATAATTTATTTCTGATTTCTTAGAATATTCACGCTGATCTCAAAGGACCAAAAGTAAAATATAAACTGCACTCCTGTAGCCGTATCTAGCAGCTTATACAACGCCTTGTAGTAGTTTGCAACAGTGCGGCCTCGCATTTTGAGCTTCGTTTTTAAAATGATGAAGAACTCACTGATCCTCTCGGCATTCGCTAAGCATGTCCATGTGAACTTAGCAATGTCATTCCCAGGAGAAAGAAAATTCATTAGTCTAGTACAGTTACTGGTGGTATTCTTTACGTGCTTTGTTGCAGTCTTGTCGAGCTGTGCACCTTCGGATACATCGCGTTCCAGGGAGGTCTTTATCTGCTTGATACATGGATGGTTATCCGCTAAGTATGCAGCATCGTCTGGGGAAACATGAATCCCGTATTCTTGCATCTGTTTCATATATCGAAGTCGATCTGCTGCTGTCTGTGATTTTGTTGCAGTCTTATGTTCATCTTCTCCGTCTTCGTCATCTTCATCATCATCATCATCTGCATCTGCACCATTGTCAAATTCTTCGTCATCTTCGCCGTGTTCATCCTTGTCTTCAATTTCTTCTTCAGTTGGCTGGTACTCATTGCCCGATGAATGCATCTCCTCTTCGTCGCTAAAAACAACACGGTTCGTCTTTCGACTGAGTCTTGGTTGAAATTCGTCATCACTTGCTTCACACTGGCTTCTATCTTCAACCGCATTTACAGCTTGCGATGTCTCTGGTCGTTGAAGCTTCTTCCCTTTACCTTTACCTGTCTTTTTATTTGACGCCCCCTTCACCATTCGCATAATGTTTGCAGATTGTGGTTCTTCTTCTCTGTCATCATCTCTTTCTAGCTCTACCGCTAAAAACGTGTCATTCTTGGAATTGTTCTAACCCCAGATGATGTACTCGGCGTCGGTTCTGAGTCCTTGGCTGTTGGTGGAGGTACTGTGTTCGTGTCCATTGGTGGAAGTGCTGTGAATTTTGGAAGGGCTGTGTCCGCACCCGTTGTTGGAAGGGCTGTCTCCGTACACGCAGGTGGAAGGGTTGTGTCCCTACCCGCTGGTTACACCCGTTGTCGGAAGCGCTGCGTCCGTACCCGTTGGTGGAATGGCTCTGACCCTACCCGTTGCTGGAAGGGCTGTGTCCCCCTCTGTGACTGCCGTCGTATCATTATTCTCTCGAAGTCCTTCCATGTCTCCAGGTGACAGCCATTTAACTTCTCTGAAGTAGTTGATTGGCGGTTTCTTCTCTGCTATCACCTGATAAACTGGTATCTTCGATTTGATGAGAATTGTAGCTATATCAATATAACTTGTAGGGAATTCTGTTTTGAGTTCTTCTACGTCATATGAAACCACACACAAATCTTTTGCTCTGTTGTGCTCTTCTGCAATTACATCCAGACGTTGCTTGTCGGTCCACGATGAACAGCATAAACGCACATGTTCCGCTAACCTTTTCTGTGGCATAAGGCACTTGGGGCATAGCCTGCTGATGGATTTTGATTCGCCTCTGAAAACATGATTTAACATTTTGGAATCCTTTGAAGAGTTGCTCATTATCTGATGATTCTTATATTTCTTTGAAGTTTCATGAAAATATCTTGAATGGTTTTCAAGTTACAGAGTAAATATGAAATAACCATTGCAAAATTTCTATGAGGAATGATTCCAGTGTGTACAGACAGTTCATGTGGTCTAGACATTGTGAAGTTCTATGAAAATATCTCCAAGTGATAGGGCTAACATGAAAATACCATAAAATAAATTTTAAAAAGGAATAACTTAGTTCAGGTGCAACCACTCCCCCACACCACACACACACACACACACACACACAAAATAAAATAAACATAAACAAGAAGGCAGTCTGAAGGACAGCTATATCCCTGTTGGAATGTTTGAGTAACAGGTTCTACACATCATCACACTCATGCCAGCATTTGACCAAAGTTTAATGAAAATCATTCCAGAGGTAACAGTTGGAACATGGCAGGGATATAGAGCAGACTGACCTTCACCTAGAGTCAGCATGAATGAGTTATGGGTTCACCATATCATCACACTCAGACCACATTGGACCAAAGCTAATGAAAATGCTTCCAATGGTAAGGAGATGGAGGGGGAGGTGAATTGTGACCATGACCATGCGTCAGCATGGCTGAATTACAGATTCTGCACATCATCTTATTGAGGCAAATATTTGACGTTAAATGAAAATCTTTTAAAGGGTTAAAACAGATATAGCGGGGACAAGATATTCAACGCTGCAACTCCTGACCTTCAACTGTGAGTTGTCATGGAGTTGTTAAGGGGTAAAAGTAATAAAGAGCGTATAGGAAATTCAAAACCTTCATTTTTGACCTTCACCTTGGGTCGGCATGGTTTAGTTTTTGCACATAAACTAACTTATGGCCAACATTTGCCCAAAGTTTAATAAAAAATCCATCGAGGGTTGAAGGAGATATGGAGCTAATTCAAAGATTCAAACTCGTGACCTTCAACTGTGACCTTGACGTTCAGTCGATATAGTTTATTTATTAGTTATATTCATCAGCTCAATGAGTAGAACACGTGACCCAAGTTTAATGAAACTCCTTTGAGGGGTAAAAAATATGGAACGGACACATAATTTGAAGATTCAAACATGTGACCTTCAACTGTGACCTTGACCTTGTCTCGAATTGGTTTATTTATAGGTTTTGCACATCAGCTCACTGAGGGGGCTATTTGACCAAAGTTTAATAAAACTCCTTCCAACAGTATAGGAGAAATGGAACGGACATAATAGTGGCCTGGCAGTGAGCAACTAGACTGTACAGGTGTATCCGGAGCAGTGGCCTTGCAGAGATCTGCAAGACTTTACAGGTGTACGAGGAGAAGTGCCGTGGAATTTTTTTTTTTTCATTTTTTTTTTGTCAGATACTTTTTTTCATATTTCTCCTCAAATATAGATTGTGGGTAAGTATAAAACACTTAATAGCCGCAAATAGCCGCAAATATTTACGGGTTGCTGGGGTGGTATTCAAAGCTTCTTATGTTAAATATTAACAGCGTTCCCGTTTCCTCTTTTATACGGTAAAATTAGGGTTTACATGGGGATATTATATTTATGTCTTATTCCTGCTCGTAAATATGTTGCGAGTACTTGATTGAATCGCCTAAAAATGAAAGTTTTTTTTACGGAAACTCGCTTATTAAAACTGGAAATTTTACCACCAAAAATGTGTTGTTGTTTTTTCAGATAAAGATTCCAATATTCTCCACAAAGCATAGGTGATTGTGTGTACCCGTCAGAACTGCATTCGTGATGCATTTCTAACGAGTACCCACAATCTATGTTTACTAGGCGGTTCTGAAGAGTACTCACAATCACAATGTTTAAGCATAAATAAAAACCCGTAAACAGACGTTGCTAAATTAAAGTGGGTCACAATTTACATGGTTTGATAAACACGCCTATATAATTTTGACTCTCTTAAACACTAATTGTTATGGGTTTTGTGGTTATACTCATGTATTAATAGGCGTAACATCTGACTTAGGAAAAACGGAAATGGTAACAGAGGTTTACATGCGAATATTTACGGGTTGCTGGGGTCGAAATCAATGCTTCTTATGTTGAAGTATTGACAGTCTTTACCGTTCCCACATTTAGTAAAATTGTTTGCAGGCTATATATTCTTCTTGTTTCTTTTTGTTAAAGACGGTTCAAACGTACTGAGAAATGTAAAAAATATTTTCATTCTTAGGTAGTGGTATTTTCAAATTTTGCATTTTGGAAAAAAATCCTTTTAAAATACATTGCCAATTTTATCATTTTTTTCAGATATGTTTTTCATATTTCTGTTCAAATATAGATTATGGGTACTTGTTAGAATCGCCCCGATAGGCAGTTCCAACGAGTACCAACAATTCATTTTAAAGAGGGGTTCTAATTTGCACCTACAACCTATGCTTTAAGCATAAATAAGGAAAATAATGTATACCCCCGTAAACACCAGTTTTACTTAATATAATAAAGCTGGGGTTCGAGGAGGTCGAAATTACATAGGGGTGCTTTCGTGACGTAATAAACACGCCAATCGTTACGTGTTGTTGTGACTATACTTGTGTATGTTTGACTTTAATAAATATGAAAAACGTAACAGAGGATAGCCGCAGATATTTACGGGTTGCTGGGATCGTAATCAAAGCTTCTTATGTGAGCTACAATACTGTACAGATGTACCAGGGGCAGTGGCCTGGCAGTGAGCAACTAGACTGTACAGGTGTATCCGGAGCAGTGGCCTTGCAGAGATCTACAAGACTTTACAGGTGTACGAGGAGAAGTGCCGTGGATTTTTTTTTTTTTTTTTTTTTTTTTTCATTTTTTTTTTCAGATACTTTTTTTTCATATTTCTCCTCAAATATAGATTGTGGGTATTCGCCTCGACAGGCAGTTCCAACGAGTACCAACAATTCATGTTTTAAGAGGGGTTCTAATTTGCACCTACAATCTATGTTTTAAGCATAAATAAGAAAACTAATGTATTCCCCGGTAAACAGCAACTTTACTTTATAAAATTGGGGTTCGAGGAGGTCGAAATTGCTTGCTTTCGTGACGTGATAAACACGCCAATAATTTTTTGACTCATCTTTACGGGTTGTTGTGACTATACTTGCGTATATTTGACTTTAATAAAAAAAAGCAAGAAAAACGTAACAGAGGATAGCCGCAGATACTTACGGGTTGCTGGGATCGTTATCAAAGCTACTTACAGCGTTAACCGTTTTCACTTTTATATGGTGAAATTGGAGTTTACAGGGGTATATATTAGTTCTAATTTCTAACAAAATTATCTTGCAGGTACTTGATTGAATCGCCTTGTAGATGGTTCTAACGTGCTCCTATAATCAATGTTTTAGCAGAAACATTATTTATGTCAGAATTTTTTTTTTACTTCCATTTTAGTTCGTAGCATTTTCAAAATATTTCATTACGTCAAATGTATTGCAAATTTTACCACCATTAGTTTTTTGCGGTTCTGATAAAAATTCCAATATTCTGCACAAAAAACGGTTTTTGGGTACCCGCCAGAATTGCCTTGGTGTCGAGTTTCCAACGAAGCTTCACGAGGCGTATCAGTTTTATTGACTGGGGTGAGGTTTAGGGGTGCCCAAATTATATACGCCTGTTTTCTTGATGTTTTTTTTTTCTTTTAAAACTTTATAATTATTATTATTATTATAATTATTATTATAATTATTATTATTATTATTATTATAATCAATATGTCCAGTTTTTGTGATAGCAAAATGTGTACTTTGCCTGATGGATTAGCGCGATTTTAGCGAAAAAGAAAAGAAAAAAAGAGCATAATGTGATTTGGATACCTGTTGAGTCAGCTCGTACAAGAGAGGTACCGTAAACATACGACATGCGCATCGGCGCCGTCTTGCCCGGGCCCCAACGTTGCATGATAAAAGACACTGGCCGGTTAACGGAGATATGGTACTAGCGCTAAAGTACGGGTTGGGGCTAGTGGTAGTTACCTAATAAGCACTAGTTGGCCCCACTCCGGATGACCCTGAGAATAGCTGAACCACGGAACTTGTAGGAACTCGAACCATAGATTTTGTTTAATAAGCATATATTTATTATTATTATTATTATTATTAAATGTACTAACGACTGCTACGATTGACCCCCACCCATACGCACCATGTATTTCCTTTTGTATCGAACGCTTGTCTATAAAAAAAGAACGCTGGTCCGAAATTCAGAATGTCAAATATTTAACACGATATATCACTAAAACATTGTTGATCACTGTGCATCATTTTTATACGTTTAACGTGCTATTGTCCATATGTCATTGTATGACCAAAGGAATTGTTCTGTTCTGTTCAATAACATAACATCAAGCCCTGTCGCCCAATGAAACCAATAGTGTTTATAAGCATGGACGGACGACTCGCACCACTTTGCCTGGGCAGGCTTAGATTCTCTAATCGGCGTGTGTTGGTCGGTTTCAGCTCTGCGTGGAAGCATCATGCAGCCCATTTATTTCTTCAAGCCCCGATGGGCGGGGGCCGATTTACCACCGATTTATCAGAAAATATCTTATATATTTCTTATTTTTGTTCAAAATAGGCGGTTGAGGCGGTTCTAACGAGTACCCACAAACTATATTTTTGAACAGAAATAAGAAAAATAGGGTTTACCCCTGTAAACCCTAGTTTTACTATATAAAAGTGGGGTTTAAGGGGGTCAAAATTATATAGACGTGTTTTCATGATGTTATGTTTTACTAGGCGGTTCTAACGAGTAATCACAATCTATGTTTTAAGCATAAATAAGAAAAAATACACCCTAGTTTTGCTAAACGTGGGGTTTGAAGGGGTCACATTTACATAGGCGTGTTTTCGAGCGATGTGATAAACACGCGTATATAATTTTGACTCTCGTACACCCTAATTATTACGGATTGTGATTTTTCTCATGTAAGATCTGACACTTAAAAAAATAAATAAAAAAGATTTACACAACTTTTAACTGCGAATATTTACGGGTTGCTGGCGTCGAAATTAGCTTCTTATGTTAAACTATTAACAGTGTTTATTGTTCCCACAATTAACTGGTCAAATAAGGGTTTACAGGGGTATTAATTATTTTTTCTTATTTCTACCAAAAAGATTTTTTCAGGCAAAACATTCTAATATCTTTTGTATTTCTGCTCAAAACATTTTATGGGTACTCGTTAGAAATGACTCGGCGATGCGTTGCTAACGTGTGCCTAAAATCTCTATTCCTACGAGTATCCACAATATTTTCAGTAGAAATAAGAAAATTAATGTATATCCCTGCCAGTTTAAAAATAGCACTTGGGTTAATATGTGTGTTTTTATACTGTGTGCGAGTAAACGCCTATATAGATGAGTTTAGGCTGATTAACTTCCTTGGTTACGCTGCGCATGCGCAGTCTTGTGTGGCAAAAAGTAATCAATCGAGCCCGTGCGTGTACAGTAAACTAATGAAAAATAAGATTTTTAAGCAGTGTTTGTCATTTCATCCACAACATTCATAGACTTTTATACTGCAGTTCAGCGGCCCCGCCCATCGGGGCTTGAAGAAATAGATGGGCTGCATGATGCTTCCACGCAGAGCTGAAACCGACCCGCACACGAGTACTGGTAAACCGCTTAGAGGATCTAAGCCTGCCCAGGCAAGCGGTGCGAGTCGGGCCCTCCATGCTTATAAACCCTATTGCTTTCATTGGGCGACAGGGCTTGAGACGTAATTTAATCTCAATGTCGGGTAAAAGTCACACAAAATTGGAAACAACATCTCCAAAATATCCTTTACATTGTTGACGGCGACGTTAAACCTCAAATCAAAGAAACAAAAACTGCAGTTCACAATCTTTTGAATTACAACAGTACTTAGTAGATACCATGTCCGAATGTCTTACAGGTTATTTTACTATTCCATTATAGAAGCCTTCGTGGTGTAGTGGTTACGTTACTCGCCTTGTAAACAAGGGATCGCAGGATCGATCCCGGGCTTCTCCAGACTTTCGTATGAGTCGTTAAACCGAGGTCCCGTCTCCGTATGACCTTAGCTGTTGGTTGGACGTAAAACTCAAACACTCACGCACTCGCTATTCCATTATACATGTACATGCTATTTGATGTTTGCTGTATGTTTTAAATGAATGCTTGTTTAAAATTTGGAGCACTGAATAAATCTTTGACCTGACTTGACTTGCAAGAAAAAAAATGAACAGTTAAGCACAAACATTAGTGGCAGAGTTTCAGAAGCGATACTTTGAAAAACCTGAAGTACCATAGCCAGACTGGATAGCACTTAGAGATTCGGCACGAATCTCATTAGGCTGGGGTCGAAGGTGTGGCTCGGTAGCTCAGTCGGTAGAGTGTTTGTACGGTATACGAGAGGCTCTGGGTTCGCAGAGCTAAAACTGACCGCACACGAGTACTGGTAAACCACTATAAACCACATCTTTTTTATTTGGCGGCAGGGCTTGAAATGTTATTTAATCTCAATGTGGGTATAGGAAGCAACGTCTCAAAAAAGGCCCAAATAGTGTTAACGGGGACGGTTATTTGTTTGTTTGTTTGTTTGTTTTGATATTTAACGTCCATGTCAACAATGTATAGGTCATTTTCGAGACGTCGCTACCAATTCTGTGGGACTTTTAACCGATATTGAGATGCAATGACATCTCAAGCCCTGTCGCCCAATGAAACCAATAGGGTTTATAAGCATGGACAGTCCGATTCGCACCGTTTTGCCTGGGCTGGCTTAGATTCTCTAATTGGTTTACCAGTACTCGTGTGCATTGGTTTCAGCTTTGCATGAAAGCATCATCCTGCCGATCTATTTCTTCAAGCCTGGATTGGCGAGGGTCGGGGGGACGGTGAATTTCAATATTCAAACAACCCTGGTTCTGGTTGTAAACGATTATCTTTATCACCAACATGCTGAATCCGTCCGGGTGGTAATCCTTCGATTCATCTTCACTGTCTCGCCCCCGCCCATCGGGGCTTAGAGAAATAGATTGGGCTGCATGGTGCTTCCACACAGAGCTGAAACTGACCACGCATGAGTATTGGTTAACCGCTTAGAAGGACTAAGATGCCCAGGCAAAGTAATGTGAGTCAGACCGTCAAATGCATATAAGCATTTTGGTTCCATTAGGCGGCAGGGCTTGAAATGTCATTTCAGCTCAATGTCGGGCAAAAGTCCCACAAACCTGGAAGCAACGTCTCCAAAATAACCTAATTAGAGTTGACGGGGACTTTAAACCACTATTTAACCAAACAACTAATCATCTTCACTGTCGCATCGTTTGTCTTGCGATTAGCGCAACATGACGCGACCATTGTCAATTAATTATTAAATTATTATTTGTTTTGGGTTTAACGACATGTCAACCCCTGTGGGTAATTTTATCTCGTCTCCCAGAGAAAGGTAGAAAAAGTATCGAAGAGATCGTAGGTTAAAGTAAAGGACAGAGGAGAAAGAGGAAAATGAATGGAATTGTAGAAACAGAAGGAATAAAAGCACTCCCCTCTACCCTTACCTGCTGCAAGGATAGCAGGTCTTACCCAATTGTCAGCCAATATCAGTTGGACGCCACAGTGACGCAAGACATACATCACCTTTACCTTACGCTCAATTTAAAATTGCCAAATTCAAAGAAATTGATAACTGCTATCGGATCAGTCTTTTTGCCACACAAAACTGCGCATGCGCAAAAATACGGAATCGTGGGATAGCATTTCCTTAGCGACCGGTGGCGTCCTAAACTCATCTATATAATTTTGACCGATTGATGTGACATTCTGACTATATGTATAAATATGCATAACCCTTGCCGAGAATAATAATACTTATATATAGCCGCAGAAACTAACGGGCTGCTGGGATCGTAATCAAAGCTTCTTATGTTGAAGCATTAACAGCATTTCCCTTTTCCACTTTTGTATGGTGAAATTTGGGTTTGCAGAGGTATATATTAGTTTTTTTGTGTTTTTTTTTTTCGATGTGGCACTAACCAGTGTTTTCAGCAGAAAAAAGAAAAATAATGTATACCCCATGTAAACACCGTTTTAGACAAGGGGTTCAAAATTTAATAGGCGTGTTAACGTGATGCGATAATCCCTAATTGTTATAATGCTCTTAATGACTGCTTATATTTGGTAGAATTCATGCCATCCGATGTTGAAGTATTAACAGCGTTTCCCGTTCCCATTTTAGTAAAATTAAATTGGGTTTTCGGGGATATACACTATATTTTAGTTCTACTGGCCGAGACGGTTCTAATCTAGCTTTTTGGAACAGAAATGTGAAAAATCAGAATTTTTGGTTTGAACAATAATCTTTTTTTGGTGATACCTTTTTTTTTAATATTTCATTACGGAAATTTTACCATCATTTTTTTAGGGGGAAAATGCTATGCTCTGGCTCGATTGATACTGCCGCTAGGCATGTGTACTTCATAGAGCACCGAGAGATATGTTTTCTTCGGTGCCCTATGTAGATTGCCTTCCCTGCTGCGAAGGGGCCGGTGGCTATATAATGCTGTGCTCTGGCTCGATTGATACTGCCGCTAGGCATGTGTACTTCATAGAGCACCGAGAGATATGTTTTCTTCGGTGCCCTATGTAGATTGCCTTCCCTGCTGCGAAGAGGCCGGTGGCTATATATCTATACACAAGCGGTCGCCATAAATCATAATCAACAAGATAAGTTCATAGATATATACCCGACAATCAGAGCAGTAAACTTTTTTTTTTCATACAATTGTCAGTGTCTTGCCATTTAGCCCCCAGTGTACTACCAGGCTGATGTCCGTAGCATTCTGGGTATAGCATCCGTACTGACTGGTTGTGTGTTTTCAGGCTAATAGGATCTAATCTGGATTATTCAATATTGTCTTAATAAATTCAACTTCAATTCATTTTTTGTATTATTTTCTCAAATTTTTCATTGTATGAAATATTGTCTTAATTATCATTCAAATGATTTAATGCTTTAAGTGTTTTTAATTTATTCATTAATAGGTGTTTTTGTTTTGTGTGAAAAACTTGTATAGATAATTTGCTACATCTCTATTGTCATAATTGTGAGTGTGTTAAGTGTGGAAAAGTGTTTTAGTATTCTCAAAGTGATTCTGAGGTTAAGAAGTTTGTGTAAGTTTTGACTGTGCATGCTGGATTTAAATTTCTATTAAAGAAACAAGGTAGGAGCCAACCAATACTACTTTTCACAGTTACTAGTTATCACTCAATTGTTTTAGGTTTGTTAGTTTATTCAGTATTTGAGTACATCAAAATGACTAAATACTGCAAAATACCATCACTCAAAGGAATCCCAGGTCTTATTGAGGATATCCGGATGTCAACAAATGTACCACTGCCGGTGCAAACAGAGGAGGAAATCAGCTATCTGCTGGGCACTCTTCCTGTTGAACTTCTGGACACTCCCTAAAAAGATAAGGACCTGAAAACTCCTTCAACCCACAACACTCCTGAGGCAAAGAATGAATGGGCTAGTCCTCCTGGGCTTCTTCTGGCCACAGTTCTTGGTACCGAGTTGGCTTCTTCAACTGGGAACCAGCCAGATACGGCTCATGACAGCCCTTCTGCCAACAGAGTAAAACTTGCAGCAAAACATAGTGGGTCAGTTAGTCTCTCTGGTCCCATTATAATGACAACACCCAACAAATTTGCACCACTCTCTGGGCTGCAGACACCTGTTGGGTCTGCGAAGAGGAAACAGACCTCCCCAGCTGACCACTTTTTCACCTCGAGTGACAATCCTGCACCAAAGAAGGCCAGACAAAGGATGACCTTTGGAGGTGACCAGGATTGCGAGGGTTCTGATATTACCCAGGGCGACGATGACAAGTTTAAAGAGGTGAGTCGCAAAAAGAAGAAGCAGTCCACTGCAGCATTTGAAGAGGCAATGGACCACTCTCCCGCTCCTTCTTCACCTCTGTGTACTGGTCTAGCCACTGGGCGTGTCTTTATCACATTCGCCCTGCAGTCAAACAGAGTCATCAACAGAGATTTGGCCAATAAAATAAGCCAGGCTTTCTATAAGTACATAGGGGAGATATGTAAGACCACTCTTTCAAACAGGGGGATCACTTTTGGTGTAAGACATGCCTTACAAAACAAAGTTAGGAATTTCATTACTCAGAGCCATGGGCTTCCAACGTTAATTATCCCGTCAGACAAGGCAACAAACAAACAAACCAACAAACAAAATAAACAGCAACATAACCAAGCAAATTCACACTCGCCAAAGACAAGCAAAGGAGTGGTCGACACAAACTTCATGGATAGGGATGACTTCTGCCTCACATATAACTTTGAGGAAAACAATATCATTGATTTCAGGCCTCTAACAAATAAGTATGGACGAAAAACAGGGTTTGCAATATTAACATTTAGCACTGTGCGTGCGCCACTGATGCTGATTTCGTCAACACATAATACTGAAGTCCGACCCCTTCTCTATTCAATAATAAGGTGCAACGCATGCCAGCAATTTGGATATACAACAACCCGCTGCAGGAACAGTTTTACAGTGTGTATGTTTTGCAGTTATGGTCATCAGACAAATTTTTGTCCAAGCAGAAACTTGCCTGGCTACCATAAATGTGCAAACTGTAAACAAGGGCATGCTGCTAACAGTCCGACTTGTCCTGTCTTCATCAAATATAAGGACCAAATTAAAACAAAAAACCGACAACTTCAACAGGAATGGGACGAACGAAAACAACCAATGTCTGACTCTAAGCCACTACAAAATAGAAATGGAGGCAATGATCAGGAATCGATACAATCAACACAAGCACCTCCAGATGCACAACCGCAATGTATTGCTAGGGTTTCAACACCAGATACTATTGCTCGAACTGCTTGCACTGGGACACATGCTCCAACACTCGCAGAAAACAGTGGTGGAAATCACACCACTGCAATAAAAATACCAACCAGCAAGCAGGGAGGCATTAAACCATTTATGGCTACAATGGATGTTGCACGCATTTTAAAGTATCTGCTTCAACCAAACGTGCTAACCACAATGCAGGGCTTAACACAGGAAACCAGGGATAAGGCAATTAATGCACTCGTCTGTAATACAGCTCAATTTTTGGAAGAAAATGATCCTAAAAATAATGACTGTATATCAATTAATGATAATGCTCCCTGTGGGACTCTTCATAAGAATACTTCTGTGTCTGAACCTGATCATACTCCTAAATTATCCCAGTCTCCAGTTCCACAGCCCCCTCAATCGATTGTTCCAAATCAAAAAAGGAACAAGAAGCTGCCTGAACTACAACAAACGGCTGTGCAGCAATCAGAGACACCTGAGCTCTTGTATGACAGGTTAATTAAGGAAAACATAGCAAAACCAATTTCGTCCTCTCCTAAACCACGCAAAGCCAAGCCAACACATGCACGTAGATATAACGCAAACAGTAGTGGACTTAACCAGTCACGTCGAACAGGGAAAAGCCTGCAAAAGGAGCTTCTAGAACGCAGAACTCCTGATGTGGGTAAAGTCTACAGAGGTAAAATCGTTGTACCAACTAAACCAAGACTAAGTCAGAAATAGTTTTTACCTCTTAACAATTAGGTTGTGATAATAGGCTCAATAAATCGCAGAACAGAATTGAAAGTGGTGCAGTGGAATGCCCGCAGTCTCTGCGGACATGCCATGCAACACAAAAAAGCAGAATTCTATGACTACTTATTAACATTTAATGATATTCCAGAGGTTGTTTGCATCCAGGAAACTTGGAATAACACTGAACATAATTGTCTAAAATTTATGGGGTACAAGCAACCAGTCTCCTATGTACGTACTGAGAAAAAGGGTGGTGGGGTTGCTACATTTGTGAGGGAAGGGCTAGACTCAGAAGAAATTCTATATAGGCGAAAGAATCCAAATCTTGAGGTTGCCATTGTACGAATATTTGGGATTTATAAAAGTACTGACATTATTAAGATATATTCAAATGGAAAAAAACATGATAAGTAAGGCAGATTATGATCATATTTTAACTCATGTAAGTAAAAATCATATCATTGTTGGTGACTTTAATATAAGGGACAGCCTCTGGGATAATCAATACCATGATGGTGAGGTTCCAGCAGGGCGTGAGCTTCTAAACTTTATAGAGGACCATGACCTGGTGGTGCTGAATAATGGGGAAGGAACACGTTACTCGATTGAATCGGGGCAAACAACTGCGATTGACCTCACCCTCGCCTCTCGTGATGTTTGTCGAGATTTCCAGTGGTATGTGCACCAAAACTGTCTGGGAAGTGACCATTTCCCCATTGTAACTACTTTAAATAAACAATACAAATGTATTCTACAGGATCAAATACCACGCTGGAAACTGACTAAAGCTGATTGGGCCCTTTTTCGCAATTTGACAAACAACATTGATATTCAGTTCGATCAACAAACAATTAATGAATCTAATGACCAATTCATAAATGAATTAATTGTCATTTGTGAGGAAACAATACCTAAAACCAAGCCAAATCCTGACAAAAAACAACGGCATCTTCCCTGGTGGAATGACGAATGTTCAACTGCAGTCCGTGAGAAGCGTAAAGCATATAAGAAATGGAAAAAATACAATTTTGATCAACTTAAGGACCTGTATATAATAGCCAGAGCCAAAAGTAACGATATCCTGGATAATGCAAAGAAGTGTAAATGGCAGGAAATTGTCTCGAAGCTAAATCACAAGGCAAACAGTAAATATATTTGGAATGTAATATCCAAATTCAATGTAAAACCATTTTGGCCAGTGGAAGTATTGAAACTAAATAATATTCGATACCATGAAAATGAAGATAAGGCAAATGCACTGGTTAACCATTACCAAAAAGTTAGTGGCAATGAATTACTTGAACACAGTTTCAGACTAAGAAAACTTGAACTTGAACCTGGAATTATCTTGTCAGTGCAGGAAAACATCACGATGGGTGAGGGTGAGGCATACAATGAGTTGTTTACCTTTAAGGAACTTATAACCGCGCTTAATAAGAAACAGAGCACTGCTCCTGGGGCTGACACAATTCACTATGATATGTTGAAAAATGCTTCTGAAAAATGCAAATGGCAAATTTTACAATTAATTAACAAATCATGGACTGAGGGTAAACTACCAGACGAATGGAAAATGGGAACAATAGTACCACTTCTGAAACCAAATAAATCCCCTCATGAACCAGGATCTTATAGGCCAATTTCTTTAACATCAGTAACAAGCCCCCGCCCATAGGGGCTTGAAGAAATATATGGGCTGCATGATGCTTCCACGCAGAGCTGAATCCGACCCGCACACTAGTACTGGTAAACCGCTTAGAGGATCTAAGCCTGTCCAGGAACCGCGGTGCGAGGCGGACCGTCCATGCTAATAAACCCTATTGGTTTCATTGGGCAACAGGGCTTGAGATGTCATTTCATCTCAATGTCGGGTAAAAGTCCCACAGAATTGGAAGCAACGTCTCCAAAATGACCTTTACAGTGTTGACGGGGACGTTAAACCCCAAATCAATCAATCAATCAATTAACATCAGTAACATGTAAGGTCATGGAAACTATGATCGCAAACAGACTAACAAGTCACCTTGAAAAGAACAAACTTTTGGCACCTACGCAATCTGGATTTAGGAAAAATAGGTCTACCCTTGATCAAATCATTCGATTACAGACTGCAATACTAAAAGCTAAAATGGAGAATAGTGACCTTCTCTGTATATTCCTGGATCTAGAAAAAGCTTTTGATCTTATGTGGACCAATGGAGTGCTAATGCAGTTTAACAAATTCAATATTAAAGGCAGATTATTAGGTTGGGTACAGGACTTCCTTAAAGATAGAAAAATACAGGTTAGGGTCGGATCTAACTTGTCCGAAGTTAAGGTACTTGACAACGGTTCTCCCCAGGGCAGTGATCTTAGTCCAATTTTATTTAACATTCTTATCAACAGTCAATATGATGTGCTAAAAGATCTGTCGTGTGAGCTGTCTCAATATGCGGATGACTCGGCAGTCTGGAAATCAGGGCGCAGTAAGTCCCATTTGGTGCATCTCATGCAGCAGATCTTGAATAAAATTGAGGCATGGGCAGCGTCGTTGGGTATCAAAATCTCCTCCAATAAAACCGAAGTTGTATTGTTCAATCATCCAGGAACTCCAAATGAAAATATACCTAAATTGAAAATAGGAAACAAATCACTGGAATATAAAACTGAAGCTAAATTCTTAGGAATGACATTTGATAGCCAGTTGTACTGGCAGAAACATATAACAGACTTGGTAGCAAAATGTAAAAAAGATCTAAATCTCATGAGATATCTATCAGGAACTAAATATGGGGCAGATAAGATAACGCTAATGGCTATCTACAAGACACTTATCCGGAGTAAACTAGACTATGGTTGTCAAGCATATGCTTCTGCATCACCAACTCAGCTTCTTCGGATAGATAGAATTCAATCAGCTGCTCTCAGAATAATAACAGGGTCATATAAATCAACTGCAAATATTGATGTGCAAGCTGAATGCAACATTCAACCACTGGCGCTAAGGAGGGAGGAACTTATCCTGAAATACTGGGCTAGGTCCTCTGCCAATGGAAAAAATCTCCCCTTGAACAGTCTCTATGACTATGCTGTATATGAAACCTGTAGGGATCGATTAAAGGGTAAAATTCCATTTGTAATGCAAGTAAGGGATCTTCAGACGAAATATAAGCTAAGTGATATTTTGGTACAGGAACCTGTATATCAGGAAAAATTTGCCTTGCAGTCAATTACACCTAGGGAAACTCTTAAGGAATATGTAAACAAAAAAAAAAAAAAAAAACAGACAGCAAGAAGGTCATTGAGAATAAAACCAAAACCTTAGTCAATCAAAAATACAAATCATGTCTTCAAATATTTACTGATGGCAGTAAGGACGATGGAAAGAATCAAGTAGGGTCTGCATTTACCATTCCCTCACACCAAATAACTAGAAAATTTAAACTGAATGCCAAGGTTACAATCTTTACTGCAGAATTAATTGCAATAATTGAAGCCCTGAAATGGGTTGAGCAGAACAAACCAGACCAGGTAGTAATCCTCACTGATTCCTTAAGTTCAATTCAGGCAATAAAGTCTGGGAACAGTCGCTCAAGACCTGATCTTTTAATCCAAATCAACAATTTAGTTGACACAATTTTAAGGAGCAACACAATACTGTATATTGACTGGTGTCCGTCGCATTGCAATATACAAGGTAATGACATTGCAGATGAAGCTGCAAAAATAGGAAGTTCCATAGGCAAAGAAATAAAGATTAGGCTGGGTAAAACTGAAGTTTATGGGCTTATAAAAAGAGAAGTTAAAACGCACTGGGCATCAACTTGGAAAAAACATGGTCATGGTTTTCGTTGGGAGATCAGTAGTGATCTCCCAACGAAACTCATACAGTATAGCGACAATAGGCAATTTGATAAGGTATACACTAGGTTAAGGTTAGGTAGGAATGGACTTAGGTTTAACAATCAGACACACATTGGAATGGACCCTCAGTGCCCTCACTGTGAGGGAATTGAGGACACAACCCACTATCTTCTTGATTGTGAAAAACATAGACATGAAAGAGAAATCATGCTACAAACCATAAAAGATAATATATCTGATATAAATGTTATAGATGTAAAGGTACTTCTTAACCCCCAACCTGCCCATGCAACAATTATAAGGGAAGCAGTATTCAAATATGTCACCAATACAGGATACGTATCATATATATAAGTATACTAACCTAATTTAGGCATACTCAATGCATACATGTAACTAAGGATCAAGAAAATGTATATCAGCGGGAACAGTATACAGCACCGAAGAGGGCAATCATTTTGTACTGCAGGCCAATCCTTCGAGTGTTTGTGAGTGCAAGCAACAGTTTGTTAGATGGGTGAAGCTTGAATCCAGGAGCTATGGCAAGCTGAACCTATCAATACAGCTGTTTGATGCACTCATAGCTCAAAGAGAGCAAGGTACACAGTGGCAGGGGTCTAACTTTTTTCTTAATTGGATACTGACTCCCCCTATTGGGCCTCTCATGCCACTGCATGATTTATGTCATTTCCTTGCCTCTCAGACAGATGTAAATATTGTAAATATGTTTCACAGAATGTGTTTGTGAGTGAATGTGTGTGTGTTATTTTGTCATGCAGAAGTACATTTTTTCAAAACCATCAAAAGACTTGTAAATAGTATTTTTTCATCTCAAATGTTGTGCATTATAATAAGTTTTTTTTTTTTTGTTTTTTTTTTTGAAAACACACAACACCCGGAATACAGAACACAACTGAATTAATCGCCTTTTAAATCTCATCAAAAAAAAAAAAAGCCATGTTAAACCAATTCTGTTTAACAGGGCCATAAATCTTAATCCTTGACCTGCTGAATATATAAATATGTCACACCCACCACAGATCATCAACCATTCGGGTTTCTTGAGGCAAGTCAATGCAAGAAATTCTTAAACTGAATCACAAACAACGAGGATCCTGATCAGATGGCTTCTTGTCTGGATCTGCGTTGTTTGAAAGATCAGACATATCCGGGCCCAGCAGGACAAGGGTTAAATTATGTATAATAGTTTTATGGTGAAGGAAAGTCATATAGATATTTACATTTATGCTTATTGTTTTCATTATTATTATTATTTTTTTTTCCCTCTCAAAACAATGAATAATATCTATTGATGGTAATTTTCACAACTTCTCAACAAATAAACAGTTTTTACAGAACCAATTATCTCAATTGTTTTCAACTTTTGTTATCAATTATGTCTTTGACGAGAGCTTACTAATATTGCAAACATGTAACAATCAGATTGTGTACAAGCACCTGTCTCAAATTAACATTTAACAGCATTTAAAAATTGCTATGCAATATTGGTGTGAGTAATCAAATACTTCAATGGTCAAAGTCAAAATAATGCTTCTTTAGAAAGACAGCTAGATGGCTCTTTTGTTTACCTTTATGTTTGTAAAATATTCAAAAACCTTTGAAATCTACCACTTTCTTACAATTGAATTCTAATTGCATCTTAACTTAAGACTGTATTCACAAAAATGCAATTTGACAACAACAATTAACATTGTAATTGAAACCATGCTTCAATGAAATGCACCTGTTCATGAATAATACCACTTACTTTTTCATAACTACTATCCAATAATGAGCTTGCCAATTTAGTGATCAAAAAACAATTAAGCTCTTTTATATGATAACTGGCAAACAGTCTTTGAAGTTCTGTTATTTTATACATCTAAACTATTATTGTTTACCAAACAGGCAAGAACTAAATGTTTTTATTTCTTTTTTTTCTTTTTTTATTGGATATATTCCACAGTTTTTTGTTTCTCTCTCTCTTCCTTTCTTACTTATTTCATATATTTATGTATACCTCTGTATTATTTATATATCTATTCTATATATATTATATTGCAAACTTAGGGCCGCACATCTGACAACCTGTATAACTTGGGTTTTTCGTCATTTCTAACCAGTCCATAGCCTTACACACGGCCCTAAGAGAGAGCAACATGAACTAGTATGCTCTCGGGTGAGACAGAGAAATCTCAATTCGCAGCCGAAATTGGCAATGATTCCTCTGCAGTTTTATGCCCATTTTCGATCTGGCGTTCAAAATTCTAAATTACAGTGCTTCTACTTTACTCAGGGGAAGGCACTGGCAGTTCAGCATGACTCACATTTCACTGAATCTGCCGCATTTTGCAGCCAAGAAGCACTCAAACTTTACGTCCTGTTGTGGGGCATTGCTAACGCGCCTGACCGTAGCGGACGTAAAATGCTTAAACTTTACAATACAATACAATACAGTAAACTTTTTATTGCAAGCAGTGTTTGTTGGATATAAAAATTCATCCAAAGTGGAAATAATATTCGGATTTAATCAATTTAAAAACGACTCTTACTGGACTGGTAAAGATGACAAGCGTTGCGTTTTTTTTTTTTTTTTTTTTTTTTTTTTAAATTACGTATTTTAAATTCAATTTTATTTAAGTGTAAACGAAAATCGTCATGCAATATTATAATATTGTCGTTTCAGAAAGAAAAAAAAAAGAAGAAAAAAAAAAAACGGTTTTATGTGAAAATTTTTATTTCCAGATAATACATGTACATGTATTTCATTACGGAAACCAGATGTATTGGGAATTTAACAACCAAAACGATTCTTTTTCAGACAAAACATTCTAATACTTTATGTATTTCTTCTCAAATCAAAACATTGTATGGGAACTCGTTGGACGGCATCGGCGAGGCGCTTCTAACGTGTACCTATATGTCTATGTTCAACGGGGTGATTTTTTACGAGTATCCACAATCCATATTTTCAGCAGAAATAAGAAAAAAAATGTATATGCATGTAAACACGAATTTAACAAATGAAACTGGTATTGGAGGGTTCAAAATAATAAAGGCGTGTTTTTGTACTGTGACAAAACAACTACAAAATTTTTACTCTTATAAATCCTAATTGTAACGGGTTGTTGTGTGTAGAAATACGCATGATCTTTGGCATAGAAACATACTAAGACGTAAAAAATCGAGGATTACAATAATAGCCGCAGAAACTTACGGGCTGCTGTGATCGTAATCAAAGCTTCTTATGTTGAAGCAGTAACAGCGTTTTCCGTTTCCACGTTTATATGGTGAAATTGGGGTTTGCAGGGGTATATATTAGTTTTCTTATCTCTGCTCAAAACTCTTATATTGTGGTTATTCGATAGAACCGCTTCGCCGAGACGGTTTCAGCATGCTCCTGCATTCGAGCAGGCGGTAAATTCTTGGTGGTAAAATTTTCAAAATATTTCATTACAGAAACACGCTATTCGAAAATAATGGCATTTATCCACCACCAATGTTTTTTTTTTTTTATGCAGGTATTTTTTATATAATTGTTTATATATTTCTACTATATTGTGGGTACTCGCCATAATAGCCTCGGCCAGGCGGTTCTATCGAGTACCCACATTCTTTGTTTTTCGATGTGGCTCTAACCAGTGTTTTCAGCAGAAATAAGAAAAATAGTGTATACCCCATGTAAACACCGTTTTAGACAAGGGGTTCAAAATTTAATAGGCGTGTTAACGTGAATTTGGACTCTGTAAACCCTTATTGTTATGCGTTGTTGTAACAATAAACGAAAAACTATATGTAACAGAGGATAACTGCATATATTCATGCCATCCAATAATAAAGTAATAACAGCGTTTCCCGTTCCTATTTTAGTAGAATTAACATACAGTAAAATTCCGCTATTAAGACCACCTAAAATTCAGACTAAATCTGCTTATATAAGCCGTTGTAGTAGGTTGTTGTTATCCTTTCATTGTGTTTACGGCATACAGTGTCCTCTGATCAGTGACCACCTTTGGAACTGTTCAAAAGTGGTATTAAAGACCACTTTTGAACAGTCCCAAAGGTGGTCTTAATAAAAGAATTTTACTGTATAGCTTTTTTTTTTATTTCTACTCGCGGAATTGTTCCAGCATGCTTAATCTACAATCTGTCCATTCTGAACAGAAAAAAAAATGAAAATTCAGATTTTTTTTGTCAGAAAATTAATCATTTTTGGTGATAGCATTTTTTTTTTTAAAATATATCTTTACGGAATTTTCACCACCATTTTTTTATTCAGATACAAAATTATAAATTTTTCATATTTCTGCTGAAAGCATAGATTGTGGTACTCGCTCGAATGATACATCCGCTAGGCATGTGTACTTCATATAGCACCGAGAGATATGTTTTCTTCGGTGCCCTATGTAGATTGCCTTCCCTGCTGCGAAGGGGCCGGTGGCTATATATCTATACACAAGTGGTGAAAAAGCCATAAATCATAATCAACAAAATAAGTTCATAGATATATACCCGACAATCCGAGCCGTAAACTTAATATTGCAAGCAGTATTTGTTGTTTTTTTTTTTTTTTTTTTTTTTTTTGGTTTGGATTTTACGGCCCTTTCAAGATTATTTCACTCATATCGAGCCGATCGTTAATCATAGGTGGGCGAAAACCGGAGTACCCGGAGGAAAACCATCTGACCTTCCGCTGCAGAACTTGGCGTCTCACACGTGGCCCGAGCGAGGCTCGAACCTACGGCGGTGAGAGACCTAGTGACTAAGAGTCAGCGCTCTTATCCACTAGGCCACGGAGGCCCGTAACAGTATTTGTTGGATATATAAATTCAGCCAAAGTGAGATAATATTCGGTCTTATACATTCGAAATATTAAAGCTGTTAACGACTCTTACTGAACTGGTAAATATGACCGCATTAAAAAATCCTTAACTACAGTTTTATTTAAGTGAAAACCGTCGTGCAATATTACAATTGTTCAAGGCAAGGCTAATGAACGATTTCTTTGTAGGACAAACTGAGCTGGACGAAACAAATGCCACCTTATCATTTGACTTTCTCCCTCCTGGACACAGCTTGAGTTCTGTCTCTACTTCACCCTCCGAAGTTGAATCCGTTTTAAAATCCTTAAAATTAGGCAAGGCAACGGGCCCCGACTCTATAAACAACCGCGTATTGAAGGAACTAGCTCAACCTCTTTCTTTTCCTCTTAGTGATTTATTTAACTTCTCGTTAACCTCTGGCAAGGTACCTTTGATATGGAAGGAAGCAAATGTAACTCCAATTTTTAAAAAAGACGACCCCTCAGTTGTTTCTAATTATAGGCCTATATCTCTTCTCAGTGCTGTAGGCAAAGTCTTAGAAAAAATAGTTCATAAACATTTATTTAATTTCATCCGAGATAATGACATACTGACAACATTACAGTCAGGATTTATTCCCGGCGACTCTACAGTCAATCAGCTTGTAGATATATATAATACTTTCTGTCAATCTCTTGACCAAGGCAAAGAAGTTCGCGCAGTGTTTTGCGATATAAGCAAGGCATTTGATAGAGTGTGGCACCGTGGCCTTCTCTATAAGCTCGAATCTACTGGGATATCTGGCTCTTTCCTGGCGTGGCTTAAGGACTATTTGGAAAACAGGAAACAGAGAGTAGTATTACCTGGATCTGCTTCTTCCTGGGCACCTCTTAAAGCAGGTGTACCGCAGGGATCTATTTTAGGACCTATACTTTTTCTTATCTTCATCAATGACATTGTAGACGATATTAACTCTTGTATACGGCTCTTCGCCGACGATACCAGCCTCTATATTATTGTAGACAACCCTATACATGCGGCTGATGAATTGACTGCAGACCTTGCCAAAATACATTCGTGGGCGACTAAATGGCTTGTATCTTTCAACCCAGCGAAATCTGACTCCATGGTATTATCACGGAAACATAATAAACCCCTTCATCAACCGCTTAACATGAATCAACAATTAATTAATGATGTGGACTTTCACAAACACTTAGGTCTCACCTTCTCAAAGGACTGTTCCTGGCACGAACATATAGAACTTGTTAAATCAAAAGCATGGTTTCGCATAAATATTATGCGTAGACTGAAATTCCAGCTTGATAGAAAGTCTCTTCAAACTATATTTATATCTTTTATAAGACCACTTTTAGAATACGCCAATGTTGTTTGGGATAACTGCACTCAGCAAGAGTCAAACGACTTGGAAAAAATCCAAAATGAAGCTGCTCGTATTGTCACGGGAGCAACTAAACTTGCATCAATCCAATCACTTCTATCGGACACAGGGTGGGAAAGTCTTGCATCGAGAAGAGAAAAACACAAACTCATCCTATACTATAAGATGGTTAACAATATTACCCCCGAATACCTCTCTTCACTTGTACCACCAACTGTAGGCAGTATATCTCGATATAATTTGCGTAATGAGACAAACCTTCAGACAATCCCTGCAAGATCCCAGCAGTACTATAATTCATTTCTTCCTTCATCCACGCGAATTTGGAATAATCTTTCGGAAGATATTAAGAACTCACCGTCTGCAGCAACTTTTAAAAATAAACTTAATAATAATATTAACAAGCCCCCACAATACTACCAATCTGGTTCACGACTAGGACAAATATATCATGCTCGAATACGACTGAACTGTAGCTCCTTAAGCCAACACCTTTTTCAGAAAAATATTATTGACAGTCCTTTATGCGAATGTGGCGCAGTTGAGGACACTTCACATTTTTTCTTTATATGCAACCGTTTTGGACAGATCAGGCAAGAGCTGCTAAATAGAGTCTCAATATATTGTCAACCAACAGTAAATATTTTCTTATATGGTAGCACTGACCTGTCAGACGACCAAAATAAAGATATCTTCTCAGCGGTGCAAGATTACATATTAAAATCTAAACGCTTTTGATTTAGTTCGATCGACTGTTTATACCCATGCATCAACTTTAAAAGTAATTACCTCTGACCACATGTGTTTATATGGTATAACTTAGATAAGGAAAATTTAGATGCGCTACTTCCAAATGCGGGAACTCTTACACATATGTTGAACAGCACGAAATCCAGCGTTTTACAGGTTTTTTGTTGAATGTTGTCCATAACATAATGCCTTCTTAATTATTACAAAAAATGCAAGTATGTTCCACTCCCCGTGGAGCCCCTTCTAACTATCTGTTACATTTATGTTTAAACAGTTACAAAAGTGTGAGGAATTTCATAATTATTGAATGACAATTACAATAAGATTGTACATATAATAGTATTGCAAACACTTGGGATACAGATTCGAATAAGTCATTTGACTTTTTTCTGAATCCCATTTGTATAGTCATTGTACTCTAATCGTATTATATTCTGTTTTGTATACTTTTCATGTATTATGCAAATAAAATAAAGTTTAAACCAATTGTTTCAGAAAAAAATGATGATTTTTGAAGGCTTTATTTCATTCTCCGGAAAAAAATGGATATTGAGTGCTCGTTTATATAAGAGCTGCCGCGACGATTTAAGGAAAAAATATACATGTTTCTGAAACACCCACATCATGAGTGATTGCGTTAGTGATTTACATCTCACCAACAGCCCAGGCCAAGAGGAGACGGGGTTCGAAAGGCTAAGTCCGGTATCGAATGCACGACCCCTGGTTTACAAGGCAGGCAGCTTAGCAACTACCCCGCTTTGCTTGTTTGATTTGAGGTTTAACGTCCCCGTCCGCACTGGATAGGTCACTTTCGAGACGTTGATTCCAGCTTTGTGGGACTTTTACCCGACATTGAGATGAAATGACATCTCACGTCTTGCCGCCCAACAAAACCAATAGGGTTTATATGCACGTACTTCCAACACTTTCCCTGAGCATGCTAAGAACTTCTAAGCGGTTTACCAGTACATACATGTACGGCCCCCCGCCCATCGGCATCGGGGCTTGAAGAAATAGATGGGCTTCATGATGCTTCCACGCAGAGCTGAATCCGACCCGCACACGAGTTCTGATAAACTGGTAAACAGGACCTAAGCCTGCCCATGCAAAGCGGTGCGAGTCGGACCCGTCCATGCTTATTAAGCCTATTGGATTCATTGGACGACAGGGCTTGAGGTGTCCATCTCAATATCGGGAAAAGTCCCACAAAATTGGAAGCAACGTCTCCAAAATGACCTTTACAGTGTTGACGGGGACGTTGAACTTCAAAACAAACAAACAAGTACATACATGTATGTGAACTGTCGGTTTCAGCTCTGCGTGGAAGCATCTTGCAGCCCAATATATTTTTTCAAGCCCCTTATTGTCTGCATCACGAAAACACCACTGATATAAGTTTGACCGCTTTAAATAAAAATCAAAAATGAGTTCCTTTAAGAGCAATGAAAACATTCATAAGAAAGAAGATGGGTCATACTACGTAGTTTCGGCTAATAAAGCCTCATTAGTGATCCTGTAATGATCCGGCAAAGAAAGCCAGAGGAAACATACTGCAATTTTACGAATTTCGAATAGGCAGTCGATTCAAAGACTGATATAAATCAAAATGGGGTCAAAATAATTAAAAATCTGTTTAGAATACGAATCTAAACCAATAATGCATTTCCGATTTCTCAGAATATTCACGCTGATCTCAAAGGACCAAAAGTAAAATATAAACTGCACTATGGTTGATGTACGGGGAGACGTTTTACGGCCGCCACACGGCACAACACAAAGTCCACTTTTATATAGTAAAATTGGGGCTTGAATAGGTATGCATTTTTTTTATTTTTCTGCTCTGAAGAAGATTATGGACACGAGGCGGTTCTTACAGACTGTGATCTCGTTCGAACCACATATACTAAGTACCGACAATCCATGTTTTATGGAAAATTACTTTTTTGTTTTTAAAACGTTTAACCGGAATCGGGGGTAATGGGGGTACTTGACAAACAGTGCAAGCCCAGATCAGACGCCGCAGAACGTGGCGTCTGATCAGGGCCTCCACTGTTTGCTAACAGCCATTTTCCAATTTTGAAGAAAACACAACATGATACCCCTAAATTTTAAAATGGACTATATATAAGGAGGAAGATTCCATTTGGTACAAAAGGGTTAATGAACGTGTTTTCGTAATGCGGTTCGACTTTTCTAGGACAGTATGATTTTATTACTGTTTAGAAGGTTAATACGTTCAAATTTTACTATGTCACATTTAATTAATTACATGTATATCAATTTTATACAACGCTCTCAGATAACAAATGACACTGGCGGAAAGAACATTCCTTTTTGTAAAACTTACCACAAACAAAACGAGACATGGACACTATAGATGATTAGATCCCATTGTTGTATATGATTGAAAAAATGGGACGACTGAACGATAAATTTGGAGTGTTCCTTGCAAGTTCTTATTTCAGTTATATTTGGACATAGTTTGTATCTAAATTTCGATTTTCATTCTTTGTAACACATTTTAGGTAAAAAAACAACAACAAACAAACAAAAACAAAACGACTACTGAATGCTGGAATTTGAAAAGATTCATTAGGCAAAAAAAGAAAAGCTGTGTCCGCTAACATGTTGTAAAGAATTAAGTCGGAAGGTTGGAAAGAAATATACATTGTGTGAACTGTTTAATTTATCAAAGGATAAAACAATCCCAACTATATTACGTACTAGAAACATTCAAATAAAGAGCTACAGAGCATCAAAGCAACAGAACACGGTTTTAAGTATAACGTAGTTTTGCTTTTATGATTTTTTTTTCTAGGTGCCCATAAAATTTGCAGGGCCGGCAAAAAAAATCAGGGTCGGTTGGCCGAGCGGAAACACGGCTATTTTTAGGCCTTTAATACTGTATTACTGTACCGCGAAAACGCGTCAATGTTCTTACTGATTAATCAACTTATTCGGCCCCCGCATATCGGGGCTTGAAGAAATATATCGGCTGCATGATGCTTCCACGCAGAGCTGAAACCGACCCGCACACGAGTATTGGTAAACTGCTAAGAAGATCTAAGCCTATCCAGGCAAAACGGTGCGAGTCGGCCCGTCCATGCTCATTGTGCGGCAGGGCTTGAGATGTCACAAAAATTGGAACCAACGTCTCCAAAATGACCTTTACAGTGTTGACGGGGACGTTAAACCTCAAATCAAACAAATAATCATCTTATTAACTCAAAGCATATGTCCGATGTGGCTCTTACGAGTACAATCGCTAGTTTAGCAGATAGAAAACAATATCGTAGAGCATTCTTTCATTGCTAGAAAATGGCTACCGGTGAAGATGTCACATTTTTCTTTTTTTTTAGACTCCAAAGATAGGTTTTGGGTGCTTGTTTAAAACGCCTCATCAAGGCGATTCTAACGAGCACCCACAACTTATGTTTGAAGCAGAAAGAAGCAAAATAATATAATCCCCTGCAAACATCTGTTTTCTCCATATAAAGTTGGGTTAAGAGGGGGTACTCACACACTTGTTACATGATGACCTGTCCTCACTTAATACAGCGGGATGTTTTGGGATCTTAATTACATTTGTTTTCTTTGTTTGTTTGAATTGAGGTTTAACGTCCCCGCCAACATTTGAGACGTTGCTCCCAGCTATAAGCCGACGTTGCGATGAAATGACACCTCACGCCCTGTCGCTAAGTGAAACCAAAAGGCTATTAATGCATTGGACGGTCTGACTCACACCACTTTGCCTGAACAGGCTTGGTCCTTCTAAGCTGTTTACCGTGTGGTCAGTGTCAGCTCATCGTGGAAGCACAATGCAGCCCAATCTATTTCTCCAAGCCCTGATGGGTGGCGCGATAATTACATTTGTATGTATGTGCTAATAACCTAACCGATTGAAACGAGCGCCAACAAAGGGCCCGGGGAGCTGCGCATGCACGCAGTCCGATCAAAGCCGCATGAAGTCTCTAGTCTTTGGCAATCTATTGAGTGCAAAAGAATGTATGGGGAAAAAGGCCGACCTTTGACACTTTTAATAAAAGAAAAGGCGTGATGAAATTTTGAACACTGTGATCATTTGAGTTTAAGTACGCATGTTATAAATATATAATTGAAATCAAATATAATTTCTAGGTGTGTAACGATGCATCGGACCATCGACGCATTGCGATAGGCACTGGGCCGATAGTATTGCATCGGTGGTAAAGTTAAACATCGATGACTATCGCCGATAGTGTATTGAACTATCGATAGTTTCGATTGTTTTCTATATCACACACGTTTTTCAGATAATTCCCGAAGTTGTTTTCAATCTTTAATCTATCTGCGTCTTGCACCCCGACAAGCGTCAAACTGTATATTGTCCTCATTTCGAAATAATTGATACGGATGACCACGCATATTTTGATTACGCTAATCTGCAAGCTGTTTGTAAGCCAGTGATAAGAAAAGCGATAATTAATGTGTTTTTACACAGCGGTATTTATTTTCAAAGGGTGCTGCCAGCATTAGCACATGAAGCATTCGAATTACGCACATATCACTACCACTTCAGAAGGTGCAAAAAATTACTTTGGTTAATATTTTAGAGGATTCTTATTTTTCTCAACAGCAGACATCAAAGGAAATGAAATACGTGTCGCCCTACAAAGAACGTTTATAATTTGGCCATCCAGACATTTTTATACAGCCGAGAAATTAATTTTAAATTTTGGTCGCAAATACCGCACGAGAAAACAATTAAAGAAAATATAAACATGGTAGGATTTTCTGTTTATTTGTAATACACCACAACCTTATTATAACATGATACTCGGGGTCCAAACAACGGGCTGTGTTAGTTAAATGAATCATGTAATAAATGCCGGCCGTATTTGTCACGGATCATTCTTTTCCACTTTTACACTGTAAACACATGCCCCCCGGTGCTATCGATAAGGACTGCAGTGTTCCGCTTGAATAGGTGTGAAAATAAAGTCAAGTTATGTCTCTAATTTGAGTTTATCCCTCAATCATAAAATTTAATTCACAATCACTGTGAAAATGATTTAATCGCTCCTAAGACGAATAACTACATCTAACGGTAGGTATATGGATAATAAAAACAGACTATTCTACTGTCTCGTGAATGTTTGGCGCCAAATAGCAAATGCTTCACGGGAATAGTTGAACGCTTTAATTTACGTAAACACAACTGTATGCTGTTGTTGGTGATTGACTCAAAGCTTCCTGGAATAAGTCGGGATTTGTGCAAGGCGCTATTATCTATCCACATCTATCCCCAGCCGTTTAGATACCGAGAAATATTTTTTACCGGTTCCAAGCATTTTTTATGATAGAAATATGCACCATTAAAAAAAAACAATGACATTAAACGTGTCTGGGATTGTCAGGGTAGTTACCATTTGCGTGCAGAAAAATGGTAGTTGTGGTATGTGGAAGGTAGTTTTTATGGCGATTTGGATGGTGGAAAACTTTGATGTTTGCCTTGAACTTGCTTGTAGGGCGGGTGTGAAAGTTTGGGCTCGTTTTGGATGGAGAGATCCTTGTCTTGTGGCTGGATCATTAAATTGTAAATAAAAATGCATTCTTTGTTCTTGCATCTCGCTAAGCAATCATTTTTGATCTTTTCAGTATATCAGCTGCAGCTCGTGTTAATCATGCGTGTCAAGCTAAATGATTTTATATATGCTAACTGGATAACATGGCTGCAATTAACTTGAAAAAGTACCGTTATTGGCCTTAACTACAGTATTTCTACCGTGTGTAATAATATATATTTAGAAGATTTTACCAAACAACAAAATAAACATACAAATGATTTTTGGAAAATCCTTACACAGTGAAAATGATGGGAAATTAGATAATTCGGGGTTGACATTGTAAGGCATGTTCGGTACGTTACTGATGACGTCATCGGTGGGCCAGGGCAGATTTGGATTTAAAACATTCTTAGCCCTGATCTGTATGCTATTCCTTTTAACAAACGCATTCGATCAAACGTGTACACAAAGACTAATATTAAGAATTTCCTCAGACTTTCTGTCAGAAGATTCAAATCAAACTTCCCATATCACTGGTCCTGCTGTATGAATGTCTTTTGACATGCCACCAGTAACAATTCTGATTCTGAATCGTATGCATTGCTGACCTAATTTTTCAGTTATATACTGTTTAGTCACTCTTGTCTGAATTGTTTTTAAAGACCGGCAAATATTTCATTGCCTTCGTGGAGAGTTGATGTTTATTTTGATTAAGAAACTGGTGTTACATTCTCACTGTGAACTGATACTTGTACTTGGCAACTTCTATTAAAATGAGTAACCCGGCTCTTCCTGGAGGATTCACACTTAAAGGAACTAGATGCCCCTCGGGAGCTGTTTCCTCTTGAAGGGGCAAACAGAAAAGCAAACAGGAGTTTACAAAAGCTATCCCTCTGTGTAAATTATCTTGTGCAGTTAATACATACAGAAAAGCAGTTTGAAGCAAGACAATTTGTTTCAGGCAATAGTATCGCAATAGTATTGCAATAGTAGTCAGCAATAGTAATAGTATCGCAATGGTTCTTTCTGCAATGTCAATACTATCGCAATAGTCATTTTCTGACTATCGTTACATCCCTAATAATTTCACTCAGAGTATAATGGCTTATTTTGGCTCGTAAGCTGGACAGCGGCTGGTGCATTTAATGATTGGTTGGTGTGAAATTTTCTCATTGGCTGAATAAAGTGGGCGTGGTTTGCTGATAGCGTTAACTAATTTTGAGACGAGTAATTTTCTATTGGATGAAATCAAACCTCTTTTATTTCAAGAAATGTTTTTTTCCTGCTATTTAGGAAGCACGAACGAATGCGTATCAGAAAATTATAGAATTCATTGCTTTATTGAACCCGTTTTTACTGTGCGTGTACATGTCTATAACATATAGTGCGCTTTGACAAGAAAAATATGTATACCCTTTTAAACGCAACTTACCCAGAAGATGGTTAAAGGGTGTATTCAATGCAGAGAGAAAATGAAACATTACGATATAAACTCATCGTAAGCATTCTTTCATAACCAAAATGGTATTTTTCTGATGAAAATGTGATACTTTTTCTTATTTAGACTCCAAATTCAGGTTTTGGGCGCTCTGAACACCGCCTCAATGAGGCGGTTCTAACGAGTATCCATAACCTATGCTTTGGAACAGAAGTAAGTAAAATATTGTATATTTGAGGTTTACGGGGATGCTTATTACATTACACGAACTTATGAGCCCCCGTCCATCGGAGAGCTGAAACAGAAAGCAAACGAGTACTGGCAAACCTTTTAGAGGGTCTAAGCCTGCCCAGGCAAACTGATGCGAGTCGCATGGTCCATGCATATTAACCCTAGTTTTTTACATTGGGCGGCAGGATGTCATTTCATCTCAATGCCGGGTTAAAGTCCCACTTTGTCCAAATGACCTATATAGTGTTGACGGGGACGTAAAACCTCTATTCTAACAAACACGAACGTGCATATGCATCGTGATGTGAAAGCGTCAGGTCTTTGCAACCTTATCATACTTTGCTCTATGGATAGTGAGGCGAACAAGTAACTGATCCGACTGCTCAAACGTGTGTACTGTTTGGAGGATAAAATATATTTTTTCCTATTCTATAAGGCTAATAATATCCATGCAATGAAAATCCCGTTAAGCCAATTTCCTGAAATACAAATTGTTGGTATTCGTTTCAACCTCACTCTCCGCATTAATAAAATATATGCAGTCCCACTTGAGCCTTCGCTGTTCGCAGTCACGTGCCTAAGAGAATGGTTTAGACCGAAAACCAGACATCTGGCTCATCTAGAAGGCTAAGCATGCGCATTTGAAGAATGTTATTACGTATCTCGTGTGACGGCTCAAAGTCACAATTAATCTTACAGCCATGCATTTCTGCTGAAAAAATATTTTGTGGGTACTCGTTAGAACCGCCGTCTAGGGGCAGCGGGTCTAACCAATTCCAGCAATCTATGTTTCAGAGCAAAAAATAGAAAAGTATTGTCACACATGTCAGTCCCAGCTTTTTTTATGTAAGTGGAGCCAAAATTACCTAGGCTTGTTAAAGTAATGGGGCCCACTATTTCATCTCAGTGCTCACGCGATAAATCGATTGTTGCTCGCAAACATGGTGAAAAGATGTAACCCTCTATTTTTTTACGAAAATAATTCGGAAATATTCACCCTTTTGTGGTGCAATGTTTACTTTGTGCGAGTATTTATTTATGGCAGCCGGACAAAATCCTTCCCCCCCCCCCCCCGGCACAAAATCCCCCCTTTTTGTAAAGGCGGACAAAATCCCCCCCCCCCCGACAGAATCATATTTATACAGAACAAACAAGCCGGCCTCCGTAGTCGGATGCGCGTCTGACTGTCGGGGGGGGGGGGGGGGGGCGCGGTTTCGATACCAGACGGGGACGGCAACATTCTTTCGTGGAGATTGAAATCTTTTCAACGGCCACTCTTTCCCTTCCGCTGATTCAAGAAGGGCAGTTGTCAGTTTCTGGCGAAAGAATGTGCACTGTCCTGGTTAACCACTTACGCATAAGCCTGCCCAGGAGAAGTGTGGATAGGAAACTGACCGGCTCAAAAATGAAATGACCTAAATAGTCTTGACATTAAACTCCAATGCATTATATATAATTATATATAACCATAAACCCCACTTTTATTTATTGTAAAACTGGGGCTTACAGGGCCATACATCTCAGATTGTTGGTACTTGTAAGAACCGCTTCGCAACAAAATATGTTCGCAACAAAATATGAGCAGCATATGAAAAATCAGAATCTGAATATTTTATTACGGTAAAATTTAATGTATTTGACTAGGAATGTTTTCGCAATGGCTTCCTTTTTTGCGCGCAACGGTCGATTTCGGCATGGGACTAAGATGAGACAGAGTATAAATAGTATATATATATAAAACTTACTGTTTTCTCTCCGACATCTTGTCCTAGAAGATACTGCTACCACACAGTTAGGAATGAATCACAAAAACACTAAACTACAATGTTTTGTCACAGAAAAACAGTTTTATCACATAGATTATCACAAATTTAGACAAACACAAAACACAATTTTTTAAAGAAAAACTTTGTCACGAAAAAAAAAACAACAACAAATTATCACGTTTTTAGACAAACACAATTTTTCAAGCACTGATACGCATATATGAAATCACACGGATGTATGAAATCTGGGAAGATGGCTTGACTTGATAGATTTTGTAAGGTAACCGGGCGCTAAAAGCACATAGGGGCTACCCCCATCTCGCTAAATGGGATTAGTTTATGAACTGCTCTTCCCAGGGCCTCCAATGTGCTGGCACTTGTCAATTCGACAGGTGTCAGCTGACCAATGGGAATATACTGAACTCTTAATCGGAGGAAGGCACAAATCGCACCCAAGGTACAGCGTTTGTCCTAAGAAACACAGTTCTGTAGCGATTTTAGAATTTTGAGTGCAGGAATCAGACCAAAGACGGGCTCTAGTGTGTGATGACGTGTTGCCAATTTCGACTGCCAAATGTGTCAGAGCACAGCCCTGTTTTCGAATGTCTGGCCGAGGAAAAAAGCTAACATACATTATCAGTTCTGGCTTCCATTATTCTCTGCCTCCACCCCTGACATGGCAAAGAAAACGCCTTCGGTCACGATGCTTGTTAAAGGGTGATAACGCATGAAATTTTTGAATTTTGAACAGGCATCTAAAGTGAGCCAGGATGGGTGACTAATAGACCAGCCAATTCCGGCTATTGCAAAAAGTCCTAGTACCCGTGCTCTCATCACGGAGACCTGCCTATGCAAGTGGGGTTCAAAATTGGACAGGTGTGTCTTCGTGATGTGTTTGGAGGTATGTGTTTGTTTGGGAAAGGCAGTGATGAGGCTAATCAGCCGTTTTGCAATCCCGCTAATTTTTATTTTTGAATGGTCTTCCAAAAAAGCATTTTTAAGGGACTTCCTATTTCCAAATACCTAGCAAATGGTGGATATTGCCGTTGCCCCGCCTATAAAGATATTTAGCGTGTGACCTGTCCCCGTTTGTATGCTCTGTTCTGGCAGTATTAATGCCTTCGCTTTGCCTACTTCAGGGGACTTCATTCTGTTGGTACCTAGGGGGAGCCCAGTACGGGCTTTCTCCCAGGTGCCCTCAGGATGTTGTCCTGACGGGCTCCGTCGAGCCTCCTCTCGTTCCTGAAATAGAAAAGTCGGATTAGTGCTTTGGGACCCCATGTGTGCGCTCGGATCAGTGTAGTTGTGTCCAGTTTCTTGTCCCCCGGGGTCCCACCTGTACCTGTAATACAAACAAAAGTCATTAGTGCATATTGTGCTTGTGCTAATATGACCCCGCCATCCGTCACATATTTTGGCTTCCCATTCTGTGCACAGTGCGGGCCGGGCTTGTGAGGGGGGTCCCCCCACAAAGGCACGGTCCGGCTCTTAGGGTAACTTGTTCAAAACCAAGTTAACGGGTGGCGCGGTTATTGTGAAGAATTACCTTCCCATGGGGGCTGCCTGTCCTGCCGCGGCATGTTACCTCATCGGAACACTCATAAGTGCAAAGCACATGAGCCGCAACCACAGTGTCCCGAATCGGCTTGTCGCCGCAGGTTCAAGCATGTCCGTGGGAGTTTTCGGGCTATGGGATTTTCTTATGATGCACCCTTGCCCGTGGTCTGTTATGATGTTGAAGGTATGGGAGGGTCATTGGTTTGTCCTTTGACGGGGGGTAGCCTCGGCGGGGCACCCATAAGTGCAAAGCAAATGAGCCGCAACCACAGTGTCTCGCTTTGACGCCCCCGTCTCAGGTCCAAGTGCAGATTGACGGTAGGTGATGGTTGCCTAAGCGCGGTGTGTGGGTAACAAAAGCTGTTTTTCTTATATTACTTCCCAGTAATTTGTGTCTTTAAGGAATTTCTTAACCACCTCGGCTATGGCCGAGCAGTGTTTTTCGGGGGGAGCGAGGAGATCTTGTAGGTGTACCGATTCATATCCTAATTTGAACATTTCAGATTTTATCTCTTCTCGTGCATGGGCGTTTGTTACACATTCAAACAAGATGTGTTGTGTTGTTTCTAGTTCATAGTTATCGCATTTTCTGCATAGACCCGTTGTGTTTCCTAGTTGAGTGAGGTTGGCATTTAGGCCGTTATGGTTAAATCTCAAACGGGAAATTACCACGTCTAATTTTCTGTTGTTGCTAAATTGGTGGGCAGATTTACCTACTGTGGGCTGGAGGAGTTGGTAATGCCTCCCGGTGTTGGTTGGGTTTCTATCCCATAGAGCTTGCCATTTTCTCGTTATGGCGGTGTCTATGATTGTATAGATCTCCCGTTTTGAAGGGAGAGTATAATCTTTAATACCTATATCTAGTGCTAATCTGGCTGTTTCGTCGGCCGCCTCATTACCGGGGATGCCGACGTGGGATGGGATCCAGTCGATTTCAATGTCTTGCCCTTCTCTTTTTGCCTTATCTAGTTTAGACAGGATTGAGTCAATTTGGTCAGGTCGTGTTTTGGATTTTCCTGACTGTAGGGCCTGGATAGCGCTAAGGCTGTCCGTGAGTACTGTGGCTTTGGGTGTCTTAACTGTGATGGCCCAGGAGATGGCCCAGTGAATGGCAATCAGTTCAGTTGTGAATACTGAGAGGTGTTGGTTTGTTTTAATCGGTATGTGAAGATTTCTCTCTGGGACAACGAAAGCGGCGCCGGTTTTTCCTGTTGTGGGGTCCTTACTGCCATCTGTGTAGATTAGAGTTTTCCCAGCATGGCTGGTGCTAACATAAGAGAGGCTTTTATTTTTCATGTATTCATTTGTATTTTCTTCTTTCCTCCCCAGGACCTGATGGAGGTAACAGGAGGGTGTGCTGTGTTTGAGATCCCATTTGGATCTGTACTTGGGTGCCTGGATCTTATCGGGTATGTTGTGCTCTTTCAGGAGGGCACGGACTTTCTTACAATATGGGTTGTAGTTCTTGGCTCTCCTACATGAATAGCAACCATGATCTGTTAATAGATCATTCACTGGGAGGGATTTGCCAAGTGGGGAGGATCTAGCCCAGTATTTTAGTATGAGTTCTTCCCTTCGTAGATGTAGTGGTTTAAGTCCACATTCTACCTCTAGTGCGTTGATTGGGGTAGATCGGTATGCTCTTGTTGCTATCCTGAGGGCGTGGTTTTGAATGATATTCAGAGTTTTAAGTATATTCTCTGACGCGGAGTTGTAAGCCTGGGCTCCATAGTCTAGCTTACTAAGAATAAGGGCTTTGTATAGGATCAGGAGTGTCTTTTTGTCAGCTCCAAAGGTGGTACCTGACACTACTCGTAGTAGGTTCAGGTCTTTTTCACATCTTTCTTTGAGATCTTTAATGTGATCTCTCCAAGTCAGATGTTTGTCGAGGATCATGCCCAGAAATTTGATGTTCTGGGCCCATTCTATTTCCCTACCAAAGAGGTATAGTTTGTTTTGAGTGGTCTTCAGATTTCGTCGTTTGCTGAATATGATTGCTTTAGTCTTTAGGTTTGATACTTTGAATCCCCATCTTAGTGCCCAGGTTTCGATTTCTCTTAGAACTGATTGTAGGTCTTTGACCGCCAGTTCTAGAGTAGAGCGTTTCCCCCACACCGCGCTATCATCAGCAAACTGTGACAGGCCTATATTATTATGTGGTTTCAGGGCCTCGTGGAGGGTGTTAACAATTACGTTAAAGAGTATGGGACTTAGTACTGAGCCTTGGGGGCAGCCGTTTTCCAGGATTAGTTCCTCTGAGGTATTGTCCCCAACTCGGGTTTGAATTTTTCTATCCTTGAGAAAGCTATGGATCCACTTTAGCATGTTTCCGCTTATTCCGTATTCCTTTAGTTTGGTTATGGTGCCGGTTGACCACATGAGGTCAAAGGCCTTTTCAAGATCGAGGGCTACCGCTACTAGGATTTTGTGTTCCATGAAAGCCATGTTTATTTCTGATTCCAGTCGGACAAGTTGATCAGTTGTGGATCTTTTAGGCCTGAAGCCTGATTGGTTGTCTGAGATGATATTATTAGCTTCTAGATAGTTGGAGAGGCGTTTGGCGATCATGGTTTCCATAGTTTTACATGTGCATGAGGTGAGGGAGATGGGTCGATATGATTGTGGATCCAGCTTATCCTTGAGTGGTTTTTTTATTGGGATTGTTGTGGCTAGTTTCCATTGTGTGGGGACTTCTCCTCTATGCCAGGAAGTGTTTATGAGGTCTAAGAGTTTTTGTTTGCTATCTGGTGGGAGCTGTTTCAGCATTTCATAATGAATTTTGTCCGCTCCTGGAGCTGTGCTGCGTTTACTCTGCAGAGCCTCATTAAGTTCAAATAGAGTGAAGTCGCAGTTCAGGTTACTGCTTCTTCGGTCATCGTTGAAGAGGTCAGGGAGAGATTGGTTGAAGGTTCTCTCCTCGGTCTCTTTTATTGTTTGGAAGGCAGGATCTTGGTTGGAGGTTTTCGACATATTATGGTAGTGGTTGGCAAGGGCGTCTGCTTTCTCTCTATCATTAGTTATGGTCTGGCCGTTAATTTTGAGACAGTTTATCTTTTCAGTAGGTTTACCCCTAAATTTATTAAAAGTAGACCACATTTTCTTACTAGTGGTCTTATGGTTAAGTTTGTTGACTATTTCTTGCCACCCTTGTTTTTGTGCTATTTGTAGGGTGGTTCTAGCATGTGCCTTAGTTTTATTGTAGTTATTCTTAAGCTCGGAAGTTCTATTTTTCAAGTATTTCTTCCTCGCTTGCTCGCGTTGATTTATGGCTTTCCTACAATCTTGATTCCACCAGGGTGGGAGTAGTTTTTTATGTTTAACTGAGGTCGTTGGAATTGTACTGTCACAGATCTCTTTTAGGGTGGACGTAAACTGGTTGGCAATTTCGTCTATGTTTTGGTTGTCACTAATTTCTAATTTTTGTGAGCAGAGATTTTTAAAGAGATCCCAGTCGGCCTTGTTTAGGTTCCATTTTTGGGAAACGGCTGCTCCCGTGGTGTTGTATTTGGCATTATATTTGGACAAAATGGGGAGATGGCCACTACCACAGGAATTGTCAAGGGTATACCATTCTGAGCGGGCTGAGAGGTTTGGGGTGGCTATGGTGATGTCAGGTGAAGATTCAGTTTCTTCCATGGTTGGTGCCCCATCATTGAGGATGGTAGCCCCGTATTCAAGTAATAACTCTGATAGTGCCTTCCCCTTTGGGTTCTGCTTTGGGCTCCATAGCGTGTCATGGGCGTTAAAGTCACCTACAAGTATGTAGCTTTGGTGCGGGATATGGTCGAAAAGTTTTCTTAGTCTATCTAGTTCTTTTGTTGCGTTTTTATTGCATGGCGGGTCGTAACAGTTTATCAAGGCTACTTTACAGTTTTTCAGATGGATGGTGACAGCGCACGATTCAAAAGTGGGGTCATTGATATTTAGGTCTAGCTTTTCGAATGGGATGTTATCTTTCATATAAATGGCTACGCCACCTCCTCCTTTTTCCTGTCTGTTGGAGATGGCGGCAAGTTTGAATGTCGGTATCGTAGGGGTTCTTTTATTATCTTTGAACCAGGTTTCTTGTAGGCATATAGCGTGGGGGGATATTGTTTTTTCATCTAGAAAGGCTCTAAGTTGATGTAGATTGACAGCGCTACGGGAGTTCCACTGCAGAACGTCAAGTCGGGAGGCTGGTGGAGGGGGTGGTTTTGCAGTGGAGTCCGCCATTATATATCCTTATAGGGTTGGGTGGGTGGGGGTCGGAATGTCTATGGGCTTGGGGTCGGGTTTGTTGGGTTGGGTGTTGAGGTATCCATGGGAGTTGGGTTGTCTGCTCTTAGTGCTGCTATACGCCTGTTGGTGGCATTTGTATGGCAGTGCGTTTTTTGTCTAGCCGGTGTGTCTGTTATGTTTGTACTCAGGTGTGGGTTTATGTGGGTGTGGGTTCTGACGATATTTCCCACTGCTTTCGCTTTGTCTTTTGGGGCTAGGGTCAATTTATCCAATTTCATCACCTCAACGAGGATGGTGATGAGTTGTTCTGTTGTAACATACGTTTGGTTATGGCTGGGTGTATGGCTAGGGTTAGGATTAGGGTTAGGTATGGGATAATTTGGTACTGATGGGCTGGCTATGGGCCGTGTCTGCATCTGGGTTATAGTGGGAGGTGTTTGAGTGGGGTTATGAGTGGGGGCATCGTCTAATGGGTGTGCAACATGAACGACGGACTCCTGTATACGCCTAATGTTCCATTCCTCCCTGGTTATTCTGTTAAGGGTATCTACCTTCCTTTTGTATGTGAGGAAGGTAGGGCACTGGGGGTGAGCTGCACCGTGTGGCCCCCCGCAGTTTGGACATTTCCTGTATCTATAGTTGACTTGGCATTGGTGATGGGAGTGCCACATGCTACAGTGGGGGCAGACTTTTATTTTGTTTGGGCACTTCCCCGCGGAATGACCATGAGACTGGCAGGAGTTGCACCGTATGTACGGTACCCTGCACGGTTGGATTAAGTAGGTCCTATCAGCTGTTTTAATAATGCTGGGCGCGACCTTTTCTTGAAAGGTCACTTTCACTACCCTGGTTGGTTTTTTGTTTCTTGTGAGCACACGTTTTGTTTTTATTATGTTGTGCCCACTTGTGTTGAGTTTGACCTTCAGCTCTTGTAGGTCAGTGGCTATGGGGACATTTTCGATGACGCCTGTGCTTTTGAGAATGCCAGTGCCGGTATTGGAGTTTATTGGAGGGTCGGGTCTTTGGGTCTGTGGACCCCTTTTTCTGCCAACTGGGGGGCTGCTTGACAGCTGAGCTTTTGGCTCGAAGGACAGCCTGTGGTTGGCTGTGTAATGTTTTGCTTTATGGCTGGCCTGGCTTGTTATTTTGAAGGTGATCCCGGGGTTACCTTCTGGTCCAAGGGTGTATTTGATATTGTCGTATTTAAGAAAGGCTGTGAAGTCCCTGATAGTTTCTTTCCTTTCTGACTTTGAGATGGGTCCCCCGACCTTTGTAATGGTGACGTAGGTGAGGGATGGGGATAGTGGTGGGGATCGGGGTGGGCTTGGGGAGGGTGTAGTGTTTGGGCTTCCATTGGATCCATGGCAGCTCATGTTGTTGACTGCTGGGAAGATGGTGTAAATTGAAAGCATTTTATAGTAAAATTTTAGGTCTGATGGGTGTGGTCATGATTTAGAGGTTACCTGTACAATTTGGACCACGCCTTCTCAGGTGAGGGATATTGTCTTGACGCTTTCCTTGTGACAGCAATGGTTAAAACAACACTTGATGGCTAAATTATTAGCTTGACACTAAGAAAGGTGTGAAAATTTAACTGAAATAGTAAATTAAAGTAAATTTTAACACCTTTGAATGTATCATTGATATACCAGAATATCACCTGTAACCATTGACAGTGGGGAGTGTTTGACACCCAGGGTATTGTAATAATCTTTGTCATTGTTTGACACCAAGGGTATTGCAAAAGAATAGTCACTGCATTTATCAGATTTTTATTTATTTATTTTATTTATTTTATTTAGATGTTTCATTTTTTCTTAATCCTGCTCAAACCACGGGTCGTGGACATGCGATAAAAACACAGTAATAAGAGAAATAATGTGAAATTTTGCAAAACTTATGTTCCCCTGTTATAAAGTGGTGTTTACATGAGTCTTGATTGCACATACTTGTTAACATGATATATTGGGCGCTGTGTTACTACCTATAGTCTTTGAATATTTCATATATTTACGGATATTCGTGTTTCAAAAAAAAATGATATACAATCCATTGACACCCATAAATCAAATTAGGTCCTATAGTCATCATTCGAGTTATTGATATCGATAATGAGAATTATAAATAGCCAATTATTTATTGTTACCCGTTACGATCTTGCTATGTCTCTTGGTGCTCGTTAGAATCGCACCGATAAGCCGATTCTAACGTGTACCCACATCCTATGTCTTTGAACAGAAATAAGAAATAATTATGTATAGCCCTGTAAATCCGAGTTTTCTATATATAAAGTGGGGTGCACAGAGGTGTTCATTACACGGACTTATTTACATGGTGCTTTAATTTGAATCCGCGATATCACTATTTCGAATAAGTGATATCGTTAATTGGATTCATGTTACTGTTTGGCCCCCGACAATCGGGGCTTGAAGAAATATATGTACTGCATGATGCTTCCACGCAGAGCTGAAACCTTAGAGGACCTAAGCCTGCCCAGGCAAAGCGTCGCGAGTCGGACCGTCCATGCTTATAAACCCTATTAGTTTCATTGGGCGACAGGGCTTGAGATGTCATTTCATCTCTATGTCGGGTAAAAGTCCCACACCATTTGAAGCAATGTCGCCAAAATGACCTTAAGTGTTGACGGGGACGTTAAACCTCAAATCAATCACACAAACATGTTACTGTTAATGTGTATTAGAATTCTCCTCTTTACTATTCATGGTAGACTCTGTTAACATTTATTCTGATGCGTTTGCTATTATGTTATTTTCTATGCACAAGTCAAATAAAACATATGTTCTGTTCTGATATCTCTAAATTACTGAGATTTTTGGATATCAATAGTTCCAAATAGTGATATTCAGTACTCGATAACTCGGCCCTTATATTTGTATCAATGTATCCAGCTGCTAGTTGCTGCAGATCCAATAGCCTTTTTGGTCCAGACCTGGTAGTTTTAAATGAAATATGTTTGGTTGGTTTTAGAGTTTTAGAGTAAAGGATAAATACTGTCAACACTATTCAAACCATGTCGACATGTCGACCTTCGCCAGAATTTTACAACTGCCCATATTCACGCAGATGAGAAGGACCGGCCGTAGAAAAGAATCCGTGATTAATGGCACCGACACGGCGTGGATTGAGCCCGCAATCTCCTGATCACCAGTCAGAGGCGTATCCAACTAAGCTTAAAATGTCCTCCCCTGAAGGGGGTTTTGTCCTCCCCTAGAGGGGGTTTTGTCCACCCTACCAAAAATGACCAAGGGGGTTTTGTCCTAAGGGGGTTTTGTCCGTACACCTAAAATGACAGCCTAAGGTCGTTTTATCTGTGTTTAATAGCTAGGTTTTCGGATTTTCTCACCACGCTTTTCCTGGAGGGGGTGGGGGAGGGGGGGGGGGGTGATGTTTTCCTTTCCTTTTTTTTTGCTTCTTTTCTGGTCTTTGGTTTTACGGCCCTTTCAAGATTATTTCACTCATATCGAGCCGATCGTTAATCAGAGGTGGGCGAAAACCGGAGTACCCGGAGAAAAACCACCTGGCCTTCCGCTGCAAAACTTGGCGTCTCACATGTAACCCTAGCGAGGCTCAACCCACAGCGGCGAGAGACCTAATGATCAAGGGTCAGCGCTCTTAACCACTAGGCTCCGGAGGCCCGTGGAGGGGGTGGGGTGTCAAACTTTCACAATAGCGTTAAACCTGTACAGTGCACATTCTTTTGCCAGAACTTAACAAATGCACCTCTTGAACCAATTAAAGGGATAGATTAACCATCGAAAGGATTGTATGATGTATGTAGCCGACCCAACAGGCATCGACTGATCACAGTCCGACAAATAGTGTAGACCCAGATCAGACTGCTCCTAGAGAGGCACATCTAACTTAACTAACAAGGCCCACTGACCTCAAGTTAAAAACTTTCATAAATAAATTGAATACCATTGGAAACATGTCACTGTTACATCTTTTGTTTTAGGGTTGATTGTTTGCCAATTACATAGTTACTAAGCACAATAGCTCTTCGATGTTGCTCTACACATGACTATCGCTGATTTGTAGGGAATCAAGGCAACGGTTATGTATATTTGAGGTCAAAGTCTTGCATAAGAGAGGTATCTATAGAACCTGGACTAGAATCATGTGTTGGGTTTGGCAAACAATGTAGATCCAGATCACATGCCACTGAACTCGGCATCTGATCAGAATTTAGATTGTTCGCCTACAGTCCAGGGATTTAAGGATTAAGCGAAACAGTGTAAGTCCCCGGTCAGGACCATTTTGCCAGTCAATACTTAAGAGTCAATCGACCCACCACGACCCACCAATGCTGTCAGTGCGATTTGTTTTCACATAAAATGAAAACATCATGATTGTTCATGAAAATATTGTTCACATGGAGCAAAGTGTTCATATATTCGCGACATCTAAAGAACACTTTTGGGTCTACTGTTTAGCATTCGTTGCTTCCAATTTTGTGGGACTTTTACCCGACATTGAGATGAGATGACTTCTCAAGCCCTGTCGCCCAATGAAACTAACAGGGTTTATAAGCACTCACACCGCTTTGCCTGGGTTTGCTTAGACCCTCTAAGCGGTTTACCAGTACTCGTGTGCGGACCGGTTTCAGCTTTGCGTGGAAGCATCATGCAGCCCATCTATTTTTTCAAGCCCCGATGAGCGGGGGCCGCTGTATCATTTGGAATGACCGAGTAAAGATTTAAGTTGTTGTCGGATTGAAGTTGTGGTAGGTTTGTGAGAGCACGATCAAGTAGATGTTGGAAAGAAGTTACCTTGAATATTCGAATTAATGACTGAAGCAGTTGAGTTGTTTAAACAAAAATAAGCTCAATTAAAGACACACGCACGCACGCACGCACGCACGCACGCACATACACACACACACACACGAAAGAAAAGAAAAAAAAGAAACCAATTAAAACATGTATTCAGCTTGCATTTTTTTTATCTTTGATTGAAATTTATATATTTATATATATCTTCATATATATAATGAAATCTAACATCCGTAGGTCAAAGACTGCCCAGGCAAAGTGGTGCGAGTCGGACCGTCCCTGCATATAAATCCTATTGGTTTGTTTGGGCGGTAGGGCTTCAGATGTCATTTCATCTCAATGTCGGATAAAACTCCCACAAAACTGGAAGCAACGTCTACAAAATAACCTAATTAGTGTTGACCGGGAATTAAAACCACAATGCAAACAAACAAACATCCGTTGTATGAACCCGGGGGAGCTATCCGGATGGAGCGGTATGACGTCACGCTACCCTATTCCAACAACATGGCTACATGGATGAGCCGGAACACTGCAATTCCTACAATTTAGATTTGCACCGAGCGGACTGCGCATCCAAAGCGTCTGATTGGAGTCTTCCCTGTGTGCCAAATATATAAAATCTGGTTGCGACCAGTGAAAACTTAGCGGAAGGACAGGCCAATATAGTATTGACTGTGCGAACATGAAAATTGTAGGAATTGCTATGCCCCGACTCATATAATATATAGGATATTCAAATACCTGATAAATATCAATATGATTCATATTGATTTCCGTATATTTTCATTTTACCAATGCCATATATTAGAATCCCAAGTCAACCGTAACTTTTTACGGTTGACTACCCGTAACTTTTTGCGGGACCCGTAACTATTTACGATGTAGAAGCTTAATGATTTAATTGAATGGGCTTTTCACAGAGAAGATTCTCTCTATCTTGCATGTAATGTCAGAAATGCATTTTTCACTTCTAAAGAGCATAAGAATTATACACTTTGGTCATGTCAGAAAGTGTGTGATGCCCTCACCTTTCTACTCGACTATATTTATATTAGATTCGGTACTAAGCTATTTAGACAAATTGTGGGTATTCCGATGGGTACTAATTGCGCACCTCTTGTGGCTGATCTGTTCTTGTATTGTTATTAAAGAGACTTCATTTTGTCGCTTTCCATTGATAACCAATCTGAAATTATTGAAGCTTTTAGCTCTACTTCTAGATATTTAGATGATTTATTAAATATTGATAATACCTATTTTGATGGTTTGATCAGTCAGATTTACCCCCTAGAACTTCAGTTAAATAAAGCAAATTCTTCTGATACCGAGGCCTCGTTTTTGGATTTACATCTATCTATTGTAGATTGATTTGTTTCGTGCAAAAATTATGATGAACGCGATGACTTTGATTTTGATAATGTAAATTTTCCTTTTTGGATGGTGAGTTCCTCGTGCGCCATCCTATGGCGTTTATATTTCGCAATTAATTCGATTTGCTCGAGTGTGTAGTCATGTAACTGACTTCAACACTCGTAATAAATTATTAACGGCTAAACTCCTTAATCAGGGTTATCGGTACCATAAACTACGCAAAGCCTTTTCAAAATTTTATAGACGCCATTCTGATTTAATTTCAAAATTCAATATTGGACTTAAATCTCTTCTGCAACAAGGTCTATCGGAACCCGAATTTTATGGTGACTTAGTATATAAATTCAGAAAAATATATAACCGCAATGACATCAGCACCCAATTTCACAAAATCATTCTTCGATATAAAAAGATTGGGTACAACATGGATATTATACGACAGACTGCATGCATGGTAGTTAACCCAATCACGGTTGGCAACTTTGCTTCCCTCTTTAATTGCACGCCGGTGGGTCAGGCCTCAGATTCTATGACGGCTCCAACGTAAAGGCTCATTGAGAATTAGAGAGATAATGCTGGTTGGTGCCTGATGCTCTGTCTCTGGTCGGGCTCATTGGAGTCTAACTGTTGGTTTTCTTTTGCTCCAGCATTTCAGGGGTTTCTTGCTGTCGAGTCCTCACCGTTGTCTCACCTCTGTGGTTCTTTGATTTTTGTGTTCACGGAGATGTTGCACTGATGAGTTAGGAGGCCTTCATGCGGACTAAACAAATTATTTGTCTAAATCGCGACGGAAGTAAGGACGAGGATTGTGGCCACGTAAAATCGATTTAAGCCCCCCCAGTGGAAATCTTCCACTGACCGTTCCAAGGCGGCTCTTCTGTGGCGATTTATTTATGTTGTTGTTTGTTACTTACCGTGTGTATCACTTGTGTCTTTTAATTTTGGATGGCCATATGGCCATTTTGTGGGAAAGTAACTGTCCTTATGGCCTTCCTTTGTTTAGGTTTCCATTATGGTCTGGTCGCTTAATGTTTGTATTTCTTTCCCTTTGGTGTCTTTTATGGGTGGAGTAAGTTAATTGTATCAATTCCTGATCTTTGTTTTACTTCTACTTTGAGATGTAATTTCGTCTCATTGTCGGGTAAAAGTCCCATAAATTCGGAAGCAATGTCTTAAAAATGAGCTGAATGATGTTGTCGGTGACATTAAGCTCAACACAAACAAAAAGGTCATGCGCTGTGACACGAGTGGATTCTCTACCAATAATGAATTGACATACAACCGTTCGTTAGGGATACCAACCTAGGCCGAATTCATCTGGAGACAATGACTAGCTTTGGCTACTTTGGTTGCTGTTTCATTTTCCTGTATCACGCCCACGGCAATGGTCAAAGTTAGGCAAATCCATAAACACCCAATCAAAAATGAAGACTGCTACCTCCATTTTAAGAGTGCTCATGAGTGCGCATGCGTTGAAAACCGGACGAATCAACCGTAAGAAAACCTGAATTGTAAAAAGGCCCCTGTTTATACTGTCTGCTGCAACTTCTTAAAGTTTTTTTTTCTTTCTGTTTTTAATAATATTTTCGCTTATAGGCCAACAGTGTGGACCAAGATCAGACTGGATCAGGAGCAGTCTCAGATTGGTCCAGGTGACATTTAAAGAAAGCAGCAGATGACTAAGCAAACGACAATGTTTGTGATTGACATGTAAGATAGCTATCTTCAGAGCTGCTGCTTCCCTCACTAAATTCCTGATTACAAGTTTCAGTGGACTCAAATATATAAGGCTGAATATCTAAATTGAAGTCCCCTCAAAGAGTGGCCAGTTCTTGCTTATTTTGCTCCATTATAAGCTTCTGTTTTGAACTTCAACATTGCTACATATGCCTATTCAGTACACAGCAAGCTTCTAGAGTCCTCATGGATGACGTCAGGGCATATATGTTGTTAATTGGAATTTTCAAGGTCAGTTCAGTAGCAGAGTAAATGGCTGGAGATTACACAGTGATAACATCCTTATCAGACCACTTAGTAACCTACAGTATTCAGTAGAAGAAAGGATTTATTTATGTTTACCTATTTATTGTAACACATTATCGCTTTCCTGTCTCCTTTAACAGATTTGATGAAGACAGACTTACCTAGTTTATGAACGGTAGTGTACATTGACAGATGTTCTGCATTACTTATATTTCCTTATTTTTTCTCAGAAACACAGATTGTGGATACGCGTTAGAACCGCCTGGCCCGGGCGAGCAGAAATATCAAAACTATCAGGATGTTTTACCAGAATGTTTTTGTCTTTTTAGTGGTATTTTAATAGGCGTATTTTCGTAATGCGTCTTCCCATCTCTGTAACCTGCCCGTCGTAAATTCCGAAGCCACGTGCGTCGTAATAAAAACACGACCGAAATTCATACAGTGCAAATATTATTTGGCTTAATACTTAACAGATTTGGCAAAACACTTACCAAGTTTATGAACGGTAGTGTAAATTATTGTAACTTTACAGATTTTGGCATTCGAATCATAATGTTGTATTTGACTAGCTGAGAATGAAAATGTGTTTAGAATTAATGATACAGAATAACTTTAGCATCACCAACTAACGCTGGTTGGATGATTTCTCGACATTAATTTAATATCATTCGTTATTATTCTACATAATTCAGGGCTTTCAAATTTAGTTCGCAGCCTCTGCGTTGTAATAGGGAACGAAGCTACGTTCGTTGTATCGAAATATCAAGATTTTTCTTTTTCGCAAGAGATGTGACGAAAGTTGCACATTAGCTTTTCGATTTCATTATCATTATTCACAATTTATTGGCCAGAACACCAGCCAAAAACGTGAGTTACATAGGGCGACCGGGCCAAAGTGAAACTACAGGTAAATCTGTCTGGAATACCAAATTTCTTTTGGGGTCTATTTTTCTATATTCCGTTTTTCAAACTTTTTCTTACAACAGACGAAGCTGCACATTAATAAAGTGGTCCGTAAGGCAGATGTCAGTATCGGGCAACGCTATACAGCATTTAGATTAACGTAAAAACAGTTTCTTACCTGCATTGACGAACTGTCATCCGCCATTTTTCATCGAAGCCTATGCGTCCAAAAAACGAAGCCTATGCGACCGCTACGCAGCCTGTACGTATGTATTGACCAGTGTGGTAAGAACAATGTAAGATTAATCGTACGATGTTTATTGATGAAACTGACCCTGTTTACTTTACAATGATTATAATTTTTTACACATAGACTCTCTCCGTGTACAACAAGGTAGATTATTGTTGTTGTTTCCAGTTTCCCCGTGTCGCGGGTCGTCAGCTGGTGGGGTCCCAGGGAACTAATCCATTCTGGCACTACACCTTAGCCGTTCGGTGCTACCCCCATTCCACGTTGCCGGTGAATGGGGAGACCATCGCTCGGCTCCAGCCCCGTCCGTCCGTGTCTATCGTAAGTCCGCTGAAGTCGGTCCATTTTGTCTTCTACTCGACGTTATAATTTTTTGCTTGTCAATATGCCGAACCGTGTCAGAGCAGGAAAGGGTCAATTTTGATATTGGTATTTTTTTTTTTTTTTTTTTTTTTTATTTGATTTTTGTATATTTATGTAACGTATGTACATTTTTACATTGTTTGGTCTGTTTCCCCGTCTTGTTGAGTGGTCTATTTTTTAAGTATATATGCGGGCGGATGTGCTTACCCCGCCACGGACCTGTTTTGTTTGTTTTTCTTGTGCCTTAAAGGTGGCGTTGTCCGTTTTAGGGCAAGCCCACCCGCTCACAGTTGCTGGGGAGGACAGTTTTTGTACCTGCAAGATTAAGCTAGTGGTTTATATTTTGTGTTGTTGTTTTTTTTTTGGTTTATCTGTACATACAATATGTAACATAATAACATGAAGTGCCGGCCTACGCCGTCTCGGGCTTGAACTCGTATTTATTTTGTTAATGAGTGACGTCTATCGCGGAGGATGTGCATATTAGGTCAATCCCTTTTTATGCATTTGCCGTTTTAAGTTAAGAAAAAGTGATGCCTTCCTCGACGTAGGATGCCGCACTCTGCGGGACCATAAGTGGGTCAGTCGCCATGTTTGCATATCATTAACGCATCCTACGTGAAGGAAGGCACAATAGGAGGAAAGTGTATTCCTGCCTAGCCATTTGGAGGCCCGAGACAACGTTAGCCGATCTCCTTTGTGTTGTTGTCCTTTTTGGGACAAGCCCATCCGCCCACAGTTGCTGGGAAGGACAATTTTTGTACCTGCAAGGTTGTGCTTGAAGATTATATTTGTGTTTTGTTTCTTCTGTACATACAACATATAACATAGTAACATGGTGTGTTGGCTTCCGCCGTCTCGGGCCCAGATTCGTATTTATTTTAGTTAGTGGGTGACCTCTATCGCGGAGGATGTGGAAAGTAGGTCAATCCCCTTTCATGCTTTTTCGTTTGAAGTTAAGAAAAGGCGATGCCCTCCTCGACGCAGGATGTCGTATTCTGTGGGACCGTAGGAGAGTCATTTTGTGTCACCATGTTTGCATATCACTATCGCATCCTACGCATAGGAAGGCATCATAGTAGAAATAAAAGTATTCTTGCCTAGCCGTTTGGGGACCCGAGACAACGTTTGCCAATCTCTTTAGTCAAAGTGGTTGGTGCAAATTGTTATATAATCATGTTGGTCGCATACAAGCGTCCGCCTGCGCACGTGCGCAGTCGAGCGCTCCTATGCGATCTTGTTTTTAATGTTTCATATTTACACAAATAAAAATGTTTGAAATCGCTTTTTGAGAAAACTCTTCTTCTTCTTCTTCTAACTCCAGGTTTTTGATCTCTCTTTTCTATACTATCCTCTCTACTGTATTCCTATCCTACAACTATCGCTATATCTACCTATCTAGTGTGGTTGAATGTTGGTTTAGTTTCGCGTGGGTGGTTGTGTGTGTTAAAAGCCTTCCTTCAGGTCGCGCTAAGTCATGCCCTAGTTAATTAGTTAATTGCCCTTGTCTGTATTGATATGTGGCCATCTTGACCGTCTGTCTTTATTACGGTTATGGCGCAATTTGCTGTTTTTGGTGATTTTTATGTTATGCGACAAGGGCAGTACGGAGGGCTGTATGATATTCCAGGTGAGATGCGGTTTTTCAGTCGTGGTGGTATGCAGAAGGCCCTTTTGAGGGCCCCCAGGTCATTCCGTTTGGGTAACCTTATAATGTACATCCTTTATTCGAAAGCGAAAGTTGCGAAAAAAGAAAGAAAAAGATGTGATAAGGCGTCTTGTTTCTTATTTCTTTCCCACTTTTCTGTATGCGTTCCTGAAGGAGAGGCTTTGTTTGCTAGTGTGCTGTTGTTCCGTTTTCCTTTGGGTTGTGTGGCTCTCGATCAGCCAGACTGTTGACGCAACGCTCCTAAGTGCAAAGTCCAAGGACCGCAACCACAGCGCTACGTCTCGTTCTGACTTCCCGTTTGCCTCACCCCCTCAGTAGGGGCTGGGCGACGGATTTTCCTTGTGGTGGGTCCATGCCCAGTCCCGGCGTGCTTTCGTGTGGTCCTCTTTCGGGCTGTGTGGCTCCCGATCAGCTAGGGCTTTGGTGCAGCGTTCATAAGTGCAAAGCCAGTGGGCCGCAACCACAACGCTACACCTTGTCTTAACTTCTCGCTTGGCACACCCCCTCTGGAGAGTGGGTCGGGGCCATGGATTTTCCTTGTGGTGAGTCCATTCCCCGTTCTGCTATGGTCTTCTCACCGTGATCCAGGGATCGCTGTCACCGATAGGCACTCCTTAGTGCAAAGCCGAGGCCGCAACCACAGCGCCTATCGTTGACTTTGTTCCCCTTTTCGCTGTGAGACGGCCGCCCTTTGATCACTACGGCCCTTTTTGGTTGGTAGCGTCTAAGGTGCGGTTCGAATATTTATTTTTACTGTTCTGAACTCGGGTCTCTAGAGATTTTGGTTTAAAGTATGTATTCTCATACGGGGTGTGTTTTACGGTACAATGCGATTAATTTTAGTTTGCGCCCTTAGTTTTCCCCTATATTTTGTCCAGGTAGTTTGTTTTCTCAAAGAATTTGAAGACCGCGTCCCTCATTTCCTGTGAATTTAGATTGAGCAGAGAAACCGCGTTTATCTCCCCTTGGTATCCTAATGTTGTCAGTTCTCCCTTTAGTTCCCTTCTGGCGGGGCCGTGTGCGGGGCACTCTGCGAGGTAGTGTTGAACACACTCCACCCCGCCACAGTGCCCGCATAATGGATCGGCCTCGCTATAGAAGATGTTGTGTGCATTTAGTCCGTTGACCCCGAGTCTTAGTCGTGTATATATGCGATCGAGCTTTCGGCTGTCGCTATATTGTACCAATTTCGGGGTCAAGGACTGACAGATCGAGTGTCTAAAGCCGTGTTGTCCCTGCCATATGCGCGCCCATTCCTTTTTGATGCTGGCCTTAATGATTGCGTATACTTCTTGTGGGGTGGGGAGGTAGTCAAGTGCCTTTCCCCGGGTCAGAGCTTCTTTGGCCAGTGTGTCTGCGCGCTCATTCTCCTGCACATTGCAGTGGGAGGGGATCCAATCTATGTTCAGGGTGATACCTTGTTTTAGAATTTTGCGTATTAGGATATGAATGTTCTGCAGTATATCTGGTCTTGTAGTGCTATTCCCAGAGCTTATGCTTTGTATTGAGCTTAATGAGTCTGTTAGTATAACAACACTATCGGGTTTTTGTTCCTGTATCCATTCCAAAGCTTTTTGTATGGCTATAAGTTCTGCAGTGTAGACTGTGAGGTGCTGGTTAAGTTTGAATTTTTGGTCGAAGTTTAATTCTGGTATTGTGAAAGCACACCCCGTTTCTTTTTTGTCAGCATCTTTGCTTCCATCAGTGAAAATTTTGAGCGCTTGCTTATAGTTTTCACTGATGTGTGATTCTGCGATCTCATTGCATTTTTTCTGTGATGTTTCATTTTTCTTTATGACACCCGTTAGTGTTGTTTTTGCGCATAGGCTTCTTAAGTTAAAAACTTCCGGATATGTTTGTTCCGCTGTTTTGACCTGCTCGAGGTCATGGTTTTTAATTAGGTCCTGGACTTTGATAATATAGGGGATCTTTCCTCTTAACCTATCTCTTTTAACATGATTGGGCGTGTCGGCGATCATTTCGTTTATGGGGAGACTTTCCCTAAGACTGCTTGAGCGGGCCCAGTACTTGAGTTTCAGTTCATCCCTCCGCAGGTGCAGGGGCATGACGCTGCATTCAATCTCCAGGTCCAGGTTCCGCGTTCCCCTGTATGCCCCAGTAGCGATTCGGAGGGCCGTGGCCTGTATGCTATCTAGTTTTTTCAGGTGTGAGGGCGCCGCAGACGCGTATGCTTGGCAGCCATAATCAATTTTGCTTCTTATGAGTGCTGTGTACATTTTGATCAGGGTTTTCTTGTCTGCTCCAAAGTTTGCCCCCGAGACCGCCCTTAGCACATTTAGGTCCCGCTGGGACCTGGACACCAGGTTTTCAATGTGCAGTCTCCATGTTAGATTGCTGTCAAAGTACATGCCCAGGAATTTGGCATGACCGGCGTACTTAATTTCCTGCCCGTCATACGTCAGCCTGGGCATGCCCTTTGTATCTGCGAAATTTCTATTGTAAACTACCACTGTTGTTTTTTCAGTTGACAATTTGAAGCCCCAATTTGTAGCCCAATCATGTATGGCATTTAACGCTTTTTGTAATGCAGGAATGGCACTTTTCGGTTTTTTCGCGGTTTTCCATACTAAGCCGTCATCTGCGAACATGGATATTTCCAGCGGTAATGCATTAAGTGTTTCCTGCAGTGTGTTCATTAATAGGTTGAAAAGGATAGGAGATAGCACCGACCCCTGGGGGGAACCGTTCTCGCATTCATAAAAACCGGACACCTCGCTACCTATTTTTACGTTCATTTTTCTATCAGTCAAAAAGTCTCTGATCCAGGTTAACACTTTTCCTTGAATTCCGAATTGGTTTAGTTTTAGGAGGACCCCCCTAGTCCATAGTAGGTCGAAAGCTTTTTTCTAAATCCAAAAACATCGCTACCAGTGAGTGTTTCATTAGTTTTGCCTTTCGGATAGCGGATTCCAGTCTGGTGATTTGATCAATGGTAGATCTATGTTTTCTAAAACCTGATTGTTCATTTGCTAAGAGGTTGTTTTTCTCAATGTGTGCTGTTAATCTAGATGCTACCATGGTTTCCATGATTTTACATATGGTTGATGTGAGTGAAATCGGCCTATACGATTTCGGCTCGTGGGGGTCTTTGTCTGGTTTTAATATTGGGACGATGGTGCTCTCCTTCCATTGTGTAGGGAGGGTCCCCTCGTCCCAAGATTTATTTATTAGTGCGAGAAGTAGATTTTTTCCCTTTTCTGGTAGATTTTTTAACATGTCGTAGTGAACGGTGTCTGCCCCGGGGGCGGTGCTCTTTTTCTTATTAAGCGCGCTCTGTAGCTCCCTATGGGAGAAGTTCGCATTGTATGCACGGCACTGGCCAGCGCGATCGGCGTCTTGAACGGCCTGCTCAATCATTGGGTCCTGCGTTTCCCTAATGCGCCTAAAATTTGGGTCTAAATTTTCGTTACTGCAGCCTTTCCGGTAGTGTTGTGCTAAGATTTCTGCTTTTTCATTGTTTTCGTGATATCTTGCGTTTCCTTGTTTTAAAACTTCTACCGGTTTTAGTGGTTTTCCATTTAATCTTTTTATTGTGTCCCAAATTTTCTTAGAGTTTGTTTTATATGTGAGAGTAGACACAAAATCCCTCCAGGCTTGTTGTTTTGTTTGTGTTAAAATGTATTTTGTTTCCTCCCTTACGCGTCTATATAACCAGGGAGGAATGGAACATTAGGCGTATACAGGAGTCCGTCGTTCATGTTGCACACCCATTGGACGATGCCCCCACTCATAACCCTACCCAAACACCTCCCACTATAAGCCAAATGCAGACACGGTCCATAGCCAGCCCATCAGTACCAAATTATCTCATACCTAACCCTAATCCTAACCCTAGCCATACACCCAGCCATAACCAAACGTATGTTACAACAGAACAACTCATCACCATCCTCGTTGAGGTGATGAAATTGGATAAATTGACCCTAGCCCCAAAAGACAAAGCGAAAGCAGTGGGAAATATCGTCAGAACCCACACCCACATAAACCCACACCTGAGTACAAACATAACAGACACCCCGGCTAGACAAAAAACGCACTGCCATACAAATGCCACCAACAGGCGTATAGCAGCACTAAGAGCAGACAACCAAACTCCCATGGATACCTCAACACCCAACCCAACAAACCCGACCCCAAGCCCATAGACATTCCGACCCCCACCCACCCGACCCTATAAGGATATATAATGGCGGACTCCACTGCAAAACCACCCCCTCCACCAGCCTCCCGACTTGACGTTCTGCAGTGGAACTCCCGTAGCGCTGTCAATTTACATCAACTTAGAGCCTTTCTAGATGAAAAAACAATATCCCCCCACGCTATATGCCTACAAGAAACCTGGTTCAAAGATAATAAAAGAACCCCTACGATACCGACATTCAAACTTGCCGCCATCTCCAACAGACAGGAAAAAGGAGGAGGTGGCGTAGCCATTTATATGAAAGATAATATCCCATTCGAAAAGCTAGACCTAAATATCAATGACCCCACTTTTGAATCGTGCGCTGTCACCATCCATCTGAAAAACTGTAAAGTAGCCTTGATAAACTGTTATGACCCGCCCAGCAATAAAAACGCAACAAAAGAACTAGATAGACTAAGAAAACTTTTCGACCATATCCCGCACCAAAGCTACATACTTGTAGGTGACTTTAACGCCCATGACACGCTATGGAGCCCAAAGCAGAACCCAAGGGGGAAGGCACTATCAGAGTTATTACTTGAATACGGGGCTACCATCCTCAATGATGGGGCACCAACCATGGCAGAAACTGAATCTTCACCTGACCTCACCATAGCCACCCCAAACCTCTCAGCCCGCTCAGAATGGTATACCCTTGACAATTCCTGTGGAAGTGACCATCTCCCCATTTTGTCCAAATATAATGCCAAATACAACACCACGGGAGCAGCCGTTTCCCAAAAATGGAACCTAAACAAGGCCGACTGGGATCTCTTTAAAAATCTCTGCTCACAAAAATTAGAAATTAGTGACAACCAAAACATAGACGAAATTGCCAACCAGTTTACGTCCACCCTAAAAGAGATCTGTGACAGTACAATTCCAACGACCTCTGTTAAACATAAAAAACTACTCCCACCCTGGTGGAATCAAGATTGTAGGAAAGCCATAAATCAACGCGAGCAAGCGAGGAAGAAATACTTGAAAAATAGAACTTCCGAGCTTAAGAATAACTACAATAAAACTAAGGCACACGCTAGAACCACCCTACAAATAGCACAAAAACAAGGGTGGCAAGAAATAGTCAACAAACTTAACCATAAGACCACTAGTAAGAAAATGTGGTCTACTTTTAATAAATTTAGGGGTAAACCTACTGAAAAGATAAACTGTCTCAAAATTAACGGCCAGACCATAACTAATGATAGAGAGAAAGCAGACGCCCTTGCCAACCACTACCATAATATGTCAAAAACCTCCAACCAAGATCCTGCCTTCCAAACAATAAAAGAGACCGAGGAGAGAACCTTCAACCAATCTCTCCCTGACCTCTTCAACGATGACCGAAGAAGTAGTAACCTGAACTGCGACTTCACCCTATTTGAACTTAATGAGGCTCTGCAGAGTAAACGCAGCACAGCTCCAGGAGCGGACAAAATTCATTATGAAATGCTGAAACAGCTCCCACCAGATAGCAAACAAAAACTCTTAGACCTCATAAACACTTCCTGGCGTAGAGGAGAAGTCCCCACACAATGGAAACTAGCCACAACAATCCCAATAAAAAAACCACTCAAGGATAAGCTGGATCCACAATCATATCGACCCATCTCCCTCACCTCATGCACATGTAAAATTATGGAAACCATGATCGCCAAACGCCTCTCCAACTATCTAGAAGCTAATAATATCATCTCAGACAACCAATCAGGCTTCAGGCCTAACAGATCCACAACTGATCAACTTGTCCGACTGGAATCAGAAATAAACATGGCTTTCATGGAACACAAAATCCTAGTAGCGGTAGCCCTCGATCTTGAAAAGGCCTTTGACCTCATGTGGTCAACCGGCACCATAACCAAACTAAAGGAATACGGAATAAGCGGAAACATGCTAAAGTGGATCCATAGCTTTCTCAAGGATAGAAAAATTCAAACCCGAGTTGGGGACAATACCTCAGAGGAACTAATCCTGGAAAACGGCTGCCCCCAAGGCTCAGTACTAAGTCCCATACTCTTTAACGTAATTGTTAACACCCATCACGAGGCCCTGAAACCACATAATAATATAGGCCTGTCACAGTTTGCCGATGATAGCGCGGTGTGGGGGAAACGCTCTACTCTAGAACTGGCGGTCAAAGACCTACAATCAGTTCTAAGAGAAATCGAAACCTGGGCACTAAGATGGGGATTCAAAGTGTCAAACCTAAAGACTAAAGCAATCATATTCGGCAAACGACGAAATCTGAAGACCACTCAAAACAAACTATACCTCTTTGGTAGGGAAATAGAATGGGCCCAGAACATCAAATTTCTGGGCATGATCCTCGACAAACATCTGACTTGGAGAGATCACATTAAAGATCTCAAAGAAAGATGTGAAAAAGACCTGAACCTACTACGAGTAGTGTCAGGTACCACCTTTGGAGCTGATAAAAAGACACTCCTGATCCTATACAAAGCCCTTATTCTTAGTAAGCTAGACTATGGAGCCCAGGCTTACAACTCCGCGTCAGAGAATATCCTTAAAACTCTGAATATCATTCAAAACCACGCCCTCAGGATAGCAACAAGAGCATACCGATCTACCCCAATCAACGCACTAGAGGTAGAATGTGGACTTAAACCACTACATCTACGAAGGGAAGAACTCATACTAAAATACTGGGCTAGATCCTCCCCACTTGGCAAATCCCTCCCAGTGAATGATCTATTAACAGATCATGGTTGCTATTCATGTAGGAGAGCCAAGAACTACAACCCATATTGTACTAAAGTTCGTGCCCTCCTGAAAGAGCACAACATACCCGATAAGATCCAGGCACCCAAGTACAGATCCAAATGGGATCTCAAACACAACACACCCTTCTGTTACCTCCATCAGGTCCTGGGGAGGAAAGAAGAAAATACAAATGAATACATGAAAAATAAAAGCCTCTCTTATGTTCGCACCAGCCATGCTGGGAAAACTCTAATCTACACAGATGGCAGTAAGGACCCCACAACAGAAAAAACCGGCGCCGCATTCGTTGTCCCAGAGAGAAATCTTCACGTACCGATTAAAACAAACCAACACCTCTCAGTATTCACAACTGAACTGATTGCCATTCACTGGGCCATCTCCTGGGCCATCACAGTTAAGACACCCAAAGCCACAGTACTCACGGACAGCCTTAGCGCTATCCAGGCCCTACAGTCAGGAAAATCCAAAACACGACCTGACCAAATTGACTCAATCCTGTCTAAACTAGATAAGGCAAAAAGAGAAGGGCAAGACATTGATATCGACTGGATCCCATCCCACGTCGGCATCCCCGGTAATGAGGCGGCCGACGAAACAGCCAGATTAGCACTAGATATAGGTATTAAAGATTATACTCTCCCTTCAAAACGGGAGATCTATACAATCATAGACACCGCCATAACGAGAAAATGGCAAGCTCTTTGGGATAGAAACCCAACCAACACCGGGAGGCATTACCAACTCCTCCAGCCCACAGTAGGTAAATCTGCCCACCAATTTAGCAACAGCAGAAAATTAGACGTGGTAATTTCCCGTTTGAGATTTAACCATAACGGCCTAAATGCCAACCTCACTCAACTAGGAAACACAACGGGTCTATGCAGAAAATGCGATAACTATGAACTAGAAACAACACAACACATCTTGTTTGAATGTGTAACAAACGCCCATGCACGAGAAGAGATAAAATCTGAAATGTTCAAATTAGGATATGAATCGGTACACCTACAAGATCTCCTCGCTCCCCCCGAAAAACACTGCTCGGCCATAGCCGAGGTGGTTAAGAAATTCCTTAAAGACACAAATTACTGGGAGGTAATATAAGAAAAACAGCTTTTGTTACCCACACACCGCGCTTAGGCAACCATCACCTACCGTCAATCTGCACTTGGACCTGAGACGGGGGCGTCAAAGCGAGACACTGTGGTTGCGGCTCATTTGCTTTGCACTTATGGGTGCCCCGCCGAGGCTAACCCCCGTCAAAGGACCAACCAATGACCCTCCCATACCTTCAACATCATAACAGACCACGGGCAAGGGTGCATCATAAGAAAATCCCATAGCCCGAAAACTCCCACGGACATGCTTGAACCTGCGGCGACAAGCCGATTCGGGACACTGTGGTTGCGGTGTTCCGATGAGGTAACATGCCGCGGCAGGACAGGCAGCCCCCATGGGAAGGTAATTCTTCACAATAACCGCGCCACACGTTAACTTGGTTTTGAACAAGTTACCCTAAGAGCCGGACCGTGCCTTTGTGGGGGGACCCCCGTCACAAGCCCGGCCCGCCCTGTGCACAGAATGGGAAGCCAAAATATGTGACGGATGGCGGGGTCATATTAGCACAAGCACAATATGCACTAATGACTTTTGTTTGTATTACAGGTACAGGTGGGACCCCGGGGGACAAGAAACTGGACACAACTACACTGATCCGAGCGCACACATGGGGTCCCAAAGCACTAATCCGACTTTTCTATTTCAGGAACGAGAGGAGGCTCGACGGAGCCCGTCAGGACAACATCCTGAGGGCACCTGGGAGAAAGCCCGTACTGGGCTACCCCTAGGTACCAACAGAATGAAGTCCCCTGAAGTAGGCAAAGCGAAGGCATAAATACTGCCAGAACAGAGCATACAAACGGGGACAGGTCACACGCTAAATATCTTTATAGGCGGGGCAACGGCAATATCCACCATTTGCTAGGTATTTGGAAATAGGAAGTCCCTTAAAAATGCCTTTTGGAAGACCATTCAAAAATAAAAATTAGCGGGATTGCAAAACGGCTGATTAGCCTCATCACTGCCTTTCCCAAACAAACACATACCTCCAAACACATCACGAAGACACACCTGTCCAATTTTGAACCCCACTTGCATAGGCAGGTCTCCGTGATGAGAGCACGGGTACTAGGACTTTTTGCAATAGCCGGAATTGGCTGGTCTATTAGTCACCCATCCTGGCTCACTTTAGATGCCTGTTCAAAATTCAAAAATTTCATGCGTTATCACCCTTTAACAAGCATCGTGACCGAAGGCGTTTTCTTTGCCATGTCAGGGGTGGAGGCAGAGAATAATGGAAGCCAGAACTGATAATGTATGTTAGCTTTTTTCCTCGGCCAGACATTCGAAAACAGGGCTGTGCTCTGACACATTTGGCAGTCGAAATTGGCAACACGTCATCACATACTAGAGCCCGTCTTTGGTCTGATTCCTGCACTCAAAATTCTAAAATCGCTATAGAACTGTGTTTCTTAGGACAAACGCTGTACCTTGGGTGCGATTTGTGCCTTCCTCCGATTAAGAGTTCAGCATATTCACATTGGTCAGCTGACACCTGTCGAATTGACAAGTGCCAGCACATTGGAGGCCCTGGGAAGAGCAGTTCATAAACTAATCCCATTTAGCGAGATGGGGGTAGCCCCTATGTGCTTATAGCGCCCGGTTACCTTACAAAATCTATCAAGTCAAGTCAAGTCAAGTCTATATTCTTCTAAAAGTGCGGCTGTTTTGTTTTTCCTGTATTTATAGTATATTTTATTTTTCTTTTTGACTGCGTCGCTACAATTTTCATCCAACCATGGCAGGGTGTTTTTATGCTTATTTTTTGGTTGCGTTTTTGGTATTGATTTTTCACAGGTCGCCATTATTTCCGAAACAAAATCCTCATTGCTTTTATCGATATTTGTGCCTTCGAGGGATATGTTAATGTGTTTAAGTTGCTGCCTAAAGAGGGTGCGCGGACATTTGCTCACAAGACAATTGCCCACAAGACAGTTGCTCACAAGACAATTGCTCACAAGACAATTGCCCACAACCTTAATGGAAAATAGGACAATTGCTCACAACACATTTTTTTCAGGATTTTAGTTTATACTAATTTATTTTAGTTCGATTGCGATGAAAGCTTTAAGCTTATTGAATCGCTCTCGAACACTCATTCCGGGTGTTTTCACGCGCGCGAGAGAGAGAGGCAGTGGCTTTTAGACCACTGCTACCCATTTACACCTGGGTGGAGTGGGGCAGTGTCATTACGTGTCTTGCCCAAGGACACACCTCAATACCGGTGGCGGATTTTCTCAGGATTTTATTTTTATATGTCTATAGTTATGGGAACTATTTTTTCCTTTGGATTTCAACTAATTAGTGATAATTGGATTTAAACTAGTTAGTGATAATTGAAACATTAATAGTTTATCCATAACATTAAGTAATTAAATTGAATCATATCACCAATTTTAGGTGATACATTTAAAAAAAAGCTCACATTTAATTGATTAAGGAGATCAAATGATTTTTTTTATAAAACTTTGGAAACAAAAAATTAATAAATAAATAAATAATGGTTTATTTTGATTAATGATGAGTAATCTATCAAGCTGCTTAACGGCCCCCGCTCATCGGGGCTTGAATAAATAGATGGGCTGTATGATACTTCAACGCAGAGCTGAAACCCACCGCACATGAGTACTGGTAAACCGCTTAGATGATCAAAGCCTGCTCAGGCAATGCAGTGCAAGTCGGACCGTCCATGCTTATAAACCTTATTGGTTTAATTGGGCGACAGTGCTTGAGATGTCATTTCATCTCAATGTCGGGTAAAAATCCCACAAAATTGGAAGCAACGTCTCCAAAATGACCTATATAGTATTGACGGGGACGTTAAACCTCTAATCAATCAAACAATCAATCAATCAAAAGCAAGCTGCTTAATATATAATATTGATAATTTAAGCTGACTACTGCTGATTATAGTTAAGTGATTAGTTGACCAACATTTCATCGAACTACTGATGTTTTAGTTATCACTAATTAGTTGAAATTTACCGATTAACTATTACAAAATACTTTCAGGAAGAAATGGTTCCCATAAACTATAAAAAATATAAATAAAAGACTTTCAAAATAAAAATAAAGTAATGAAAAAAAAATAGTGTTGTGAGCAATTGTCCTATTTTCCATTAAGGTTGTGGGCAATTGTCTTGTGGGCAATTGTCTTGTGAGCAACTGTCTTGTGGGCAATTGTCTTGTGAGCAAATGTCATGGAATCCCTAAAGAGGTCCCAGTCTGCTTTGTCTAATTTCCAACGTCGGGCAGGCCGCTGCGTTACGCATTTGTGAGTGACGTTGAGCGACGTCAGGATGGGGAAGTGGTCGCTTCCCATCGTGTCGTCTCCCACGTGCCACTCACTAGATCGGCATAGTGATGCGCTGACCAGTGTTAAGTCTATGGCGCTCGTGCTTCCGCGCTCGACGTTGAGTCGTGTGCCACACCCCGTGTTTAAGATTACGTAATCTGTGCTATTTATGAACTCTACCAGTTCTAGGCCTCGCCGTTTGTCGTATGTGGGGTTGTGGTTTGTCTCCCATAGGTCATGTCTGGCATTGAAGTCCCCCAAGAAAACTGATTTTTCCCCACTTTTTTATAAATTTCATCATAATCGTCAGACGTTACATGTGTTTGGGGTGGTGCATAAAAGTTAACGATTTCTATGTTTTCATTTTGTCCAAAAAGTCTGACGATCACCACCTCTATTTCTTTTTTTGTGTGTCTAAATTTGATTTCTTCCGAATCTAGTCCTGATTTGATAAAAGTGGCTAGTCCTCCCCCATGTTTCCCCTTTTCCCTACTGAAACTGACCGGGGTTTTATATCCTGGAAGTTTTGTTGGTTTACTATCTTTTTTTGAGAAAGTTTCTTGAATAGCTATTACCTCCGGTGTGTAGCCTAAAGTTTCTAAATAATGGCCTAAGGCCCCGAGTTTTGTTCCGTTCTCCTTGCCAGACAGACTACGGGCGTTCCACTGTAACACGCGGATTTTAGCAGTGGTGCTGGGATCCATAATTAGGCAGTAATATATTTTTTGTTTTAACGGCGTGAGTTTTTACGTCCACCCTTGATCCTTGGTCTGGGATCGGTGGAGCTATAGTCCGCGTTTTTCCTTAAGAGCTCTTGTGGTTCGCGTTTGTTATGTTGCCTCCTTGGGATTATTGTTTTCCGCCTATTTTGTGCGGGAGCAGGTGCGGTGCTTAATTCTTTTTCTTTCGTTGCTTCTGTAGGTGATTGGGGGTTCTCGCTATTTGCGGTGTGTACCCCTGTGGTGTCCGACGTATTCATGTTGTCGGTTTCCATTATGTTTGTGGTGGCGTTTTCGACGACGAGGTCTATGACCTCATCTGACGCTTTGGTGCTCAGCAGATTTTGTTTGTTGAGCTCGTGCAAGATTGAGCTCGTGGCTTTTTTTATCGCCGCGGTGATTAACGTTTCGACCTCCATTTTTGTGTAGGTCTCCTTTGTGTTGTGTGCATGGGATGCGGTATGGGCCGCACTGGGGGTTGCGGTATAAGCCGCACTGGGGGGTGCGGTATAAGCCGCACTTGGGGGTGCGGTATAAGCCGCGCTGGAGCTCCTGATTTCTTGCGCGTTGTTTTGTGTTTGGGCTTTTTTTTGTTCCCAATCTCTGGCTATTTGACCGTTTATTTGGTCGATTTGCGCCTTGTAATTGAGGAAAATGTTGCACCCGCGCCATGCTACTCCATGGCCGGCTAATCCGCAGTTTGCTCATTTTTTATTATATTTAGTTTTGCATTCATTGTGCTTATGGATCCCAGCACAGTGCGGGCATGTGTTTTTTTTTACTTCTGCAGTTTTTTTTTCCGAGTGTCTATATTTTTGACATTTTTGACAGCGCAAATACTGCAAAAAGAATGGTTGCAGAGGATAAGTGATATCTGCTGTACTGGTTAGCTCGAAAGTCGGTGTTTCCTTATTAAATGTCAATTTGACTAAATCGAGATCTTTGCCCCTGGACGCTATCCTACGTGCATCGCAAATCTGATAGCGCCCAAAGTCAAACATCTCCCTAAGTTTTTCCTGCCTGATATTTGCCCCGATGTTCAGTGTTGCGTATGTCATTTTTTGTTGCTGTTTATTGCGCGCGTTGTTTGTGCTCCCTTGTAGTTCCGCTAAGCTTGTGCCGATTGTAATTTTGAGTTCGAGCCCCTGGTAGTGAAAACCCTTCGCTTTTACTTCTTTGGCAACCGGGATTTTGAAAATGGGACCCTTTCCCTTCCCAGGGGCATGGGCTTCGATGACCTCCCCTATGTAGGTCTTGAAGCTGGTCGCAAACTGTTCCATTTTCTGTATGGGGAAAGCGCCCCCACCAGCGCGAACATAACGTAAACGTACGTCATGCCCGTCGCCACTGTTTGGCGCGCCTCCGTTCTTTCCTTGCTTGAGGCGGGGGTAGGGACATGGGATTGAGCCCTAGCCCTAGCCATGCTCCCCTCTTTGTGGGTCCTCCCATTTTTTTTGCTCACTTCCGTGAAGCCCCCTTTCTCCATGTCCTCCTCCTCGGCCCCAGAGTCAATGACCAGGACTGAATCTAGGTCTTCCACCCCCTCCCCCAATCCAAGGTTTATGGCCTTAGGTAATGGGCGCCTGTCGAAGGACTCCCCCTCTGAGTCGCTTGACAGGTATGTCCTATCCCGCTTCTGACCTGCTGCCTGGCTCTGATCAGTCTGATCAGGGGCCACCTTCCCTTTAGAAGACCCGGGTTTTGGGGTAGAGGTCATGTTTGACCCCAGGGATCCCGGCAGGGCGAGGGTTTTTTGCCTAATCTGGCCCTCCCAATCCTTACCCTGAGGGGCGGGCCCTCCTGGGAGGGGCTCAAGGACCTCTGTCTCCGAGCTCCCCCCTGCAGGGCTCGCCACCAGGTCCGCAACCATATCGCAAACATCCCTGGTGTTGTCCAGGCCCTCCCCCTCCCAAGCCAGCTGCCTTGGATCAGCAGAGTCCACCCCCGGGTCCGTACCCTGGGCCCCTGAGCCTATCGCGACCTCATCATGTGTCTTGGATCTCATTTTTCTACTAATCTACTAATCAACAATACTAACAATACTAATCAACAATATACTAACAATATACTAATACAATATACTAATCAAGATGTCACTTTTTGACACTTCTAGAAGCCAATTTTCACAGCTTGGAAAGGTGTGAAAATAGATATGACACGGGGTATTGTGTCAAGAAGGCAAGATAAACGCAAAAAATAATAACTGAAGAGAGAGATTAATACGTCCTACCTGTCCGAAGACTTTACCTGGAGTGTGCAAGGTAGATTAATTCGCATTGCGTCTTTTTATAGTGCAGTAGAGATTAACCCATTGTGTGCATGACCGGGAATACCAAAACGGGTAACTGGCAAACAGTGCTGACCAAGATCAGTTGCCGTAGAATGCGGCGACCGATCAGGACCTACACTGTTTGCAAAAAAGTTCAGCCATTTTCCAAATAAATGTTGAAGAAAACACAACCTGACATCCCTAAATTTTGAAATTGACTTGACGGTCTATAAAGTGGAATATTCCCTTCAGTACAAAATGAGTTAAAAGCTCAAGGCATTATAGCAGGCGCGTAGAGTTATAAATAAACTAGGGGAGACAAATAAACATACCGATGACGTTGCGGGTGAGCCCGGTAAAGCCCCTGACTACCGCAGTATCCTGTAGATCATCACAAAACCGGGAAGATTCGTTCTTGGAGGCAATTGTTCCCATCCCGTTATTATTCTTTGTATGTGTTCTATAAGTGGGGATAGGAAACGGAAAATGAAATGTCCACCATTTTATTGACACGTTGTTAGTTAGATGCTACTTGGAATAGAAACACTAACCGCTTTTGTTTTTATTCCTGCAAGCATAAAGATATTATATGGGCCTCGTCAAGCGATTTTGGTACTTATCGCCTATGCGAGCAGCGAAGGTTCAGGCGAGCCTGCGCATCCTCGCAGTCTCGGCAGAACCTTCGCTGCTCGCTCATACAAGCAGTGAATCAAGAGGAACCTTCAGACAGAAAGCTATATCCCTGGCCCCTCTGAATGGCTGGGCATGCGCAGTTAAAAATTTGTCATGACGGAATGCTCGAAGACACAAATTCGCTTGGCGGGGCTCATATCATTAACAACTTTATTCAGGCTGAAATGCTTCCAAGAAAAGATAAAGAAATATAAACATTTTTTCAAATCGAAAATGATAAGAAGAAACAACGGCAATGAAAACAATTTTGGTGACCATACTGACCGTTAATACCCTTGACAGTCGCTGACCATGTACAAAATGCAGGTACCGGTTGTTTAAAGCATCGATAGTCGTCTCCCTGTGACGTCAGAATGCAGTGTAAAAATCTGGACTGAGCTCGTGTACTGGGGCATTGACAAACAGCGAACACCTAATCAGATGCCACTAAACGCGGTGTCTGATCAGGTTTACTTGCTTAAAATACTGGAATTCAAGGAATAACCAAACAGTTTAATTCTCAGTTCAGGACTATTTTCCCAACTTACACTCAGAGACAATCGACCCACCAGTACTCTCAGTGCTTTGATTATCTGTGGGCACGTAAATGCTCGCAGACATCTGTTGCGGTTCAAATGCGTAAGTTTTAAGTTGGTCACACAAATATGATATTCGTCCACTGACACATTCTAAAGTACATGTATTTCTCAGTTTTAATTCCTTAGTTACGCGTAATGACGCGTAATGACGTTGCTTAAACGTCATTGCGGGCATTTATAAACCGTGGAAGCGTGAAATCAAACTTCGAGACAGGAAAGCGATGGCTTCAAGACTTCAGCTGATAATTTGCACCCTTCTTCTGATCGGTGCGATGATAGCGGCGGCTAAGAGCGAAAGCGATGAAGCAAAACTTCGGAGACATTTCATGAAAATAAGGATCATTGTTCAAGGTATCAATATAGAGGATCTTACATGAGTGTCCACGTATTATTGAATTTATTAAACGAGTTAGGGAAAATGGATAAAATGCAAGGCTATGCCGAGCATTTTATCCCTTTTCCTCAACGAGTTTAATAAATTCAATAACGTATTATTGAATTTATTAAATGAGTTGAGGAAAAGGGATAAAATGCGAGGCTTTATTATTCTCGATTGTTTACAAAAATGTCAATATTTCGCCGTTAGTAAACGCGACGTCGTTAAGGACGTCGTACATGTAACGTTACAGGACGTATCTAGCTAATTTGCATATTTAATCCACTAGTGGATTATCGAAAATATTCCATGGCGTTATGACACTCTCAGACGCGACGTCATATGATAAAGTACTGTATTATTATTATAATTATTATTATTAATTATTATTGGCCTTCCTGGCTTAGTGGAAAAGAGCACTGACTCTGTCTTTCTCTGCTGTGGTTCGAGCTTTGCTCGGGTAACATGTGAGACGTCAAATTCTGCAACGGGAGGTCAGATGGTTTTCTCCGGGTACGCCGGTTTTCGCCCACCTTTGATTAACGATCGACTCGAAATAAGTGAAATAATCTTGAAAGGGTCGTAAAACAAAAACCAAATTATTATCATTATTGTTATTATTATTATAATTATTATTATTATTATTATTATTATTATTATTATTATTATTATTATTATTATTCAAAGGGCCGAAAATTCAATATGTAGGATTTTCTTCTCAGAAAGTTTACCCTTTAAAGCATAATCATATTTTTCAAGAGAGCCAAACACACACGCACACACAGACACATGGAGATCATGACAGACAGATCGGTCCGCCCTAGAATGTTAAGAATCGCTGTAAACAATTTTGCTTTGTGTTTTTCAGATTGCCAGTGTCCGCCAAGTTGTATGTTGAGAATTCGATCTTGTCTTCGAGAGGGAAGGTGTAGATTGTGTACACCAATAGGTGGTCGCAAATAGTATGATACTGAGAGGTTAGTATACCGTCTGAGCTATCTGTGTAATCGTGTGTTGTCATTAATCGTTGCACAAGGAACTATCCGTCGCGTAAAACACACCTATATAATTTTGACCCCCTTGAACCCCACTTTTATATAGTGAAACTGGGGTTTACAATGTCAAACCTTATTTTTCTTATTTCTGCTGTAATATATAGATTGTGGGTATTCGCAAGAACCACCGCGTCGAGGCGGTTCTAACGAGTACCCACAATCTATATTTTGAACAGAAATAAGAAAACTATCACCATTTTTCAGCTTAAAATTTTCCTTTTTTCGGTGGCCAAGTTTACAATGTATTTGAATAGGCGTCTTTTCGTAATGCTTTTCGTACTTCCTATATGCAGTTCTTTCCTCTTAGATTTCCATATAATTGATGTTTTTCGAGGAAACCTGCACACAGGACCCCGCCCATCGGAGCTTGAAGAAATAAATGGGCTGCATGATGCTTACACACAGAGCTGAATCCGACCGCACATGAGTACTGGTAAACCGCTTAGAGGATCGGCTAAGCCTGCCCAGGCAAAGCGGTGCGAGTCGGACCGTCCATGCTTATAAACCCTATTGGTTTCATTGGGCGACAGGGCTTGAGATGTCATTTCATCTCAATGTCGGGTAAAAGTCCCACAGAATTTGAAGCATCGTCTCCAAAATGACCTATATAGTGTTGACGGGGACGATAAACATCAAATCAAACAAATCAGCGCAATTTAAAGGGGCTGTAACATTTTATTTGTGCACAGTGTTTAATGGCCGAATATATCGAATGAATCCATCCCCCCCAACTTTTAGGTAGCTACTGTCTCATAAATACAATCTCGTCAAAGACTGTCATTTCGTAGACGCCGCTTCCAATTTTGTGGGACTTTATATGCCCAAGTAAATGCCAGTTTTGCTGTTTATAAACTGGGGTTCAGGTGGGTGTTAATTACACGGACGTGTTAGTATGATCATGTAGAAAAGATACTGAGTTTTTTTATCTTTTTTTTTTCTTCAAGCATCACATTCGTGTATCTTGTATAATGAATAATCTTATAACTTTACATATCGAATATTAGGAATTGCACTGTCAACATTATTTTTCTTATATTTTTATATTTTTTTCAACAGCATATATTATGGCTACTCGTTAGAACCTTATATAGTAACACTGGGGTTTAAAGGGATAAACCCCATTTTTTCCTTATTTCTGTTTTAAAATATAGATTGTGGGTACTCGATAGAACCGCCTCGATAAGGCGGTTCTAGCGTGTACCCAAAATCTACGTTTTGAGCAGAAATAAGAAAAATATCACATTCATATTAAAATTTTCGATTTTTCGGCGGTAAACTTAATGAGGAAGAGTTGTACAGATGAATTCATCTCACGGACATGTTATCGAGCCAGCGCATGATAAAACCTACAATAAGACGTGCACCCAACGAAGACTCAGATCAGCTTGCGCATCCGCGCAGTCTGATCAGAGTCTTCATTGTGCGCTCTTAGGATAGCTAAGGGCCCAACGCTACTTCATGCAGCAAGAAAAGGTCTCTGGTTATAATATTTGGATGCGCAGGCTGATCTGAGTCTTCGATGGGCGCACATGTCTTATTGTATGTTTTGTCGTGCGCTGGCTCAATTTTAATTTCTGATTTTTTCCCCTGTAAACAACATTACGATTAAACACCAGTGCGACATAGTGCATTTTTCAAACGTGCGACATGTATACTTTTTCACATCTCCAAAATTGCTACTTTTCTGATGAAAATCCGTGATATTTTTTTCTAATTTATACAGCAAACATAGGTCGCGGATGCTCGGTAAAACCGCCAATGAGGCGGGTTCTAACGAGTACCCACAGCCTATGTCTTTGAGCAGTAAAAAGCAAAATAATGTATGCATGTACCCCAGTAAACCCCAGTTTTCCGTCCCCGCCCACGGGGGTTTGAAGAAATAGGTTGACTGTATGATACTTTTACGCAAAGCTGAAACCGACCGCACACTAGTAGAGGATCTAAACCTGTCAGGGCAAATCGGTGCGAGTCGCATTATTGGTTTCATTGGGCAACAGGGCTTGGGATGTCATGCCATCCCAATGTCGGGTTAAAGTTCGGTAAAATTGAAAGCAACGTCTCCAAAATGACCTGTACAGTTTAACGTCAAATCAACCAAAAATATAGCAAACGTAGGTCAACGGAACTCTTTCTTACGAGTATAGTAGTTGCAGATATGATTGACTAGGCGGAGCTGCGACTGATGTTTTCGTGCTCCACGAACTGAAACGTGGAACACGATTTGCGTTCGACTGGGCGATTCGTGAAATTTCGAACAATTTCGAGGAGCACAATGACCACGTTTCAAAAAGAGCGTAAAATCGGCCACGTGACTGAATTGATATGGCTGGAACGCGGAAGTAAAAGTAGCACAGTAAATTTCCATTTAGGAAGTTGTTTCAAGACGATTTTCTTATAGTGATCAAAAAACTTTCAAGTTAAAATTCATGCATCGAGTCTGAATCTGATGAGATGAGAGAGCCAAACCATTGACCATTTTAACTTCCATGATTTTTACCAGATCTTGCACGGGCGCAGCCATTTTGTTTTTAAAAATTTACTGTGTCGATCACGTGACTTGCTATGACATTTGACCTTTCGCCATGGTGCCTATCTGCGAATAGATTATGAATATATTTGATCATTTGTGTTTGCTTTTGCTTTCTGTGCGATCGAGGGGATTACAAGAATGCTAAAGTATGAAACAGCCACATTAGTTTTCCCTTTTCTTGCTTTAGGCATCAAACCGGGAGCCATTGTAGCGCGTGAAGCACGAATTACATTCGACTGGTACAAAAACGTGGATGCGCATCGTGAGCGGAGCTAAGTCGTGCTCCACGAAAGCTCTGCAGTCGATTACCGTCAATATATGTCAAATTCGCTGAGTCCACCGGAAGATTCGGTAGAGTGCATTTCGCGTGCTTTCTTCAAGCGGACCAAATGGCCCTATATGCCTTTTAATTCACACAATCGGGTGACTTGGTTTACCTTTTTGTTGATAGAACATTCCATGGGCAGGTGCAAAAGATAGCTCCGCCTAGTCAATCTTATCTGCGACCCAGCACCTATGTCTCGGAGCAAAAATAAGAAAAATAATGCATACCCCTGTAAACCCCAGTTTTCTCTATATAAAGTGGTGTTAAGAGTGGTATTCCTTAAACGGACTTGTTAACTTGATTAATTTTAATTTCTGATCTTATTTTCCCTTGCAGACAACACAACAGAAGAGATATGGTAAGGTGCCAAGTGGAAAATTATCGACATTTAGTAAACAACAAACAGACAGACATTACTAAAAACAAACAGAAAAAGCAATTGTAAACGCATATAAATCTCAATCCACGACTGTAGATGCAAAGTAAAATGTAAGAAAAAAACACGGACCCAATATAAACGGACTAGTGACTATACTGTAAGTGACGTTATTATACGTCACGTGCTTAGAAGCCTCCGTGGTGCAGTGGTTACGCTACTCGCCTTGTAAACCAGGGATCGCAGGATCGATCCCGGGCTTCTCCAGACTTTCGGATGAGTCTTTAGGTCCCGTCTCCGTATGACCTTAGCTGTTGGTGGGACGTAAAACTAACTCACTCACTATACGTCACGTGACTTTCCCATACAAAACTCCCATAAGCCTGAGGGTGGTTACTTTTACTATCCCATGCGATGATATACTATCACATGCGCAAAAATGATAAGCGTACGGTTCAATATACTATCACATGCGCAAAAATGATGCGCGTGTGGTTCAATTTTATATTGAAGCGTACGCGCATCATTTTTGCGCATGTGATAGTATAGTATCACATCGGATCGTAAAAATTATCACCCTCTGGTCTATGGGCGTTATATTCATGATTCCATACATCAGGGTAATAATAAGTTCGGTATAATGAAATAAATGTCACATTCCTGAGAGGGTGATAGTAAGAATGTTCACCCTTCGAAAATGATTATCGACCTCGGTTTCGCCCCGTTCGATAACCATCTCCTCAAGGTGAACATTCTTACTATCACCCTCATAGAAATGTGATATTCATATACTATTTAATATCGGAAAATGCTGTCGTGGCTATGCGTGGCTGAGCCTGATTTTTTGGCAACATATAGTTCCATCGCCTTAGATATCCCTTATTTCAACTAAAATGTATTATTTTTCTTAAAAAAAGGGCAATAGTTGAATGTATTGCTAGTAGAATACGAGTATTACATCATTTTAGTGAAACTTTTAACCGTTTTGTAAATTTAACGAGAATAGAAGTGGAGACAATGATCAGGAATCGATACAATCATCCCACAGCTCCCATCAGAGACACCAAAGGGAAAGAAACACAAACATGAATCAACAGGCCTAATGGAAACACCAATAGCGGAAAGCCAAAAGGACAGTTACTTTCCCACAAAATGGCTTATAGAGAAACCTAGGCACGTGTTTTAGGTATTTTCTGTACATTTGCATAAATTCGTGCATTTTAAAGGCTTTAGGCTGCTTTCAGTTCAATTCTAATCAATGCACTATCATAATTTCCGACCACATTGTGTCAAAATCGACAGCTAACATTTTAAAACTAATTTAAGTTATTTTCATAGATTTTCATTGACTATATATGGGCCCCGTCAAGCGATTTTGGTACTTATCGCCTATGCGAGCAGCGAAGGTTCAGGCGAGCCTGCGCATCCGCGCAGTCTCGCCAGAACCTTCGCTGCTCGCTCATACAAGCAGTGAATCAAGAGGAACCTTCAGACAGAAAGCCATATCCCTGGCCTCTCTGAATGGCTGGGCATGCGCAGTTAAAATTTGTCATGACGGAAAGCTCGAAGACACAAATTCGCTTGGCGGGGCTCAATTAAAATGACTGTATGATCAAGACATGACAACATATTTTGACAACTCAGTCAGTACTTGTCCGTCCATATTGGGTCCGAGGAAAAAATAACAGAAAAAAGTACACATTAGAATAAAATTTTATCATGACTATTGCATTGGAATCCGGAATCACTTGAAAATTATTCAGGTGTTTAAACGATAAAACGAAAGAATTTTAACAAAAGGCGGAGTAAAAAAAAGCACTTTAAAAAATCCATCATGGTAAATATCAGCATATTACTGAGAATTTTCTTATTTTATGTGTATTCATTAGGAGAGCCTCACCGAGGCGCATCATGGAAACAAGTCCGTGGAATGAATACCCCTCTAAACCCCACTTTATATAGAGAAAACTGGGGTTTACAGGGGTATATATTATTTTTCTTATTATTGCTCCAAGACATAGGTTATGGTACTCGTTAGAAACGCCTTAATGTTTGGGGTGTAAATTTAAGGAAAATTTATAAGAAAAACAACCGTTTTTTTTGTGTGTTTTTGGTTTTGGAGTTTAACTGACCATTTTTGAGCCGGTCAGTTTGCCCATCTACACTTTTCATGGGCAGGCTTATACGTAAGCGGTTATCCAGTACAGTGCACACTCTTTCGCCAGAAACTGACAACTTCATTTTTGAATCAGCGGAATGGCGAGAATGACCGTAAAAAAGATTTCATGATCAGTCTCCACGAAAGAATGTTGCCGACCCCGGCAGGTAGCGAACGCGGATCCTCCTGATCACCAGTCAGACGCGCATCTGACTGAGCTGCCGAGGCCGGCAAACAACCATTTTGGAGATATGGAATCTGCGCTATGGCACTCGGTGTTTTATCGTAATGAATTCTAATAAGAACACACGGCATACCTTTATTTTAAAGAAAACTGAAAAAATATGCATCACGAAAATACGCCCGTATAATTTTGACCCCCTAGACCCCACTTTTTTTTAGCTCACCAGAGGTTTTTGGATCAGTGAATGTCCGTCGTCCGTCGTGCGTCGTGCGTCGTCCATCGTGCGTCGTGTAGTGTCAGCAATTTAATTTAAATGCGAACTTCTCCTAAACCCTTGGGCCAGTTTGATTCAACTTTACAGGAATGTTGCTTGGGTGGCCCCAAACCAAAATAGATAAAATCGTTCCGCTCTGATGAACTGGATGGCCGCCAGAGCTAAAAATAGAAAAATTTTAAACGCCAACCCCTACTGTACCCTTTGGCCAATTTCATTCAAACTTCATAGAAATGTTGCTTAGGTGACCCTTTACCAAAATTGTTAAAACGGTTCCGCTCCAATGAGCAAAATGGCCGCCAGAGCTGAAAATAGAAAAACATCGTAAATTTGTTTTAAATGCAAACACCTCCTAAACCATTGGGCCAATTTGATTCAACTTCACTTGAATGTTGCCTAGGTGACTCCCTACCAAAATATCCAAAACCGTTCTTCTCTGATATACAAAATAGCTGCCAGAGTAAAAAGTAGAAAAAAAATCTTTTAACAACAACTTCTCCTGTATCCTTGGGCCAATTTCATTCAATCTTCATAAGAATGTTGCTCAGGTGACCCTCTACCAAAAGAGCTAAAATGGATCTGCTCCGATGCACAAAATCGCCATCAAAGCTAAAAATAGAAAAACATGGTAAATTTGCTTCAAATGCGAACTCCTCCTAAACCCATGAGCTAATTCAATTTAAACTTCACAGGAATGTTGCCTAGGTGACTCCCTATCAAGGTAGCGAAATTGTTTCGTTCTGATGAATAAGCTGGCCGCCGGAGCTAAAACTAGGAAAAATAACTTGAAACGACAACTCGTCCTGTACACATGGGCTAATTCATTCAAACTTCATGGGAATGTTGCTTAGGTGACCTTCTACCAAACTAGCTAAAACTCTTCTGCTATGATGAGCGAAATGACCGCCAATACTAAAAATAGTAAAAAAAAAAAAAACATTGTAAATTTGCTTCAAACGCGAACTCCTCCTAAACCCTTTGGCCAATTTGATTCAAACTTCACAGGAATGTTTTGTAGACGTACCCATACCAAAATAGCTAAAATCGTTTCACTCTGACAAACAAGATGGCTGCTAGAGCTAAAAATAGAAAAAAAATCAACTCTTCCTGTACCATTGGGCCAATTTAATTCAAACTTCATAGGAACAATGCTTAGATGACCTGCTACCGAAATAGCTATAACGATCTTGTTCGGATGAACAAAATGGCTACCAGAGCGAAAAAAGAAAAGTATCGTAAATTTGCTTTAAATGCAAACTCCTCCTAATACCTTGGGTCAATTGGATTCAGTTTTCACAGGAAGGTTGCCTTGTTGACTCCCTACTTACTTACTTACTTACTTACTTACTTACTTACTTATGTACCTTAGATAAGTCACATATACTGACTGTTCACGTATAAATACTTATTTAGTGTTAAGATGTTCAACGTATCTACTAGGTTAGGTAGAACTAAAATTATTCTGTCTAAAATAATGGACCTCGTAGGTTATTTAACGGGACCGTACAAACGTACTCATATAATATGTAGAGGATCTTACACGAGTGGTCATTTCATATGATAATTATAAAACGAGCCTTCGACGAGTTTCATAAATTTCATATGAAAAGATCACGGGTCTAAGATTCTGTTTATCATACGTCCACTTTAAATTCGATTTATCGCCTTTGAATTAGACATTTTCCCACCAAAAATGCATTGATGACATGGACGTCGCCATACAGTTACTTAATCCCACCAAATCGTATTGGACGTGTGGTCATAGGATTTTTATTACACGACGTTATCCACTGCTGATCAACGACATCATATGATAAACATGTATATGAAAGAAAGTTATAGATGTTCCATGCCAGAAAGATTCTTTTTAAGGATAGACTACATACACCTTGGCACAGTGATAATTTTTAAATGATTCTTACACAGCCTTTATAGTAGTCGCAGGAAAAATTGACTAGGTGGGGCTATTCAGGTGTTGTCAATATATGTCAAATTCGCTGAGTTTACGGAAGAATCGGTAGAGTTCTTTTCGCATGCTTTCTGCAAGCGGAAAAAATGACCATATTCGCCACAGTTTTGTTTGTGTTACAGCTGAATTTACACAATCGGGTTATTGGTTTACCTATTTGTCAATAGAACATTCTAAAGGCAGGCGCAAACGATAGCTCCGCCTAGTCATTTTATCTACGACTACTATACATTTAGTTGTATTGATGTTATTAAATGAAAAATAAAACGTACGAGTTTAAATATTTTATGAATCAGTGTTTTTACCATTTGTACTTTCCCTTGTATAGACATTAAAAGTACATAGTCTACAATTAGGTATCACAGTTTATTTTCCTAACCTTGTTAAAAGGAAAGATTTAGTGTCTTTTTTACCATTTCCTGGAACGGAATTCATTGGTCGTGCTGAATAAAAGGTTTTAGAATACAATATCAAATTTCTTTGACACATTTATCAAGTTGTGGTTTCTATGAACATTTGTGCCAAACATTGCGCAATTTCGACATTAATCTAAGAAACTAAATCACTAAGACAGTCACCCACACAGATTTTCATTTTTTTTTTCAGGATAGCTGAAAAACATCTGTTGTCCATTAAAACTACTTTAGATAAGATTGATTGGGCTGATACAGTAGCCTCTTGCCAAATGTAGCAATCAGTGTTCACAAAACAAAAATCATCAGTTTTATTCCGGGTGTGTTTTCATTCATGAAATATGCATAGTAGTCGCAGATAAGATTGACTAGGCGGAGCTATTCAGGTGTTGTCAATATTTGTCAAAATCGCTGAGTCTACCAGAAGATTCGGTAGAGTGCTTTTCGTATGCTTTCTGCAAGCGGACCAAATGACTATATTCGCGACCGGGCGGGCTGTTTGTCTAAATCACGACCGACGTTAGGGCTAGGATTGCGGCCGCGTAAAATCGTTTAAGCCCCACAAATGGAGTTCGTTTAAGTGACATTCCAAGGTGGGTCTTCTATGGGGATTTATTTTTGTTATGCTTTTTGAGTGTGTGTATCGCTTGCATTTCTTTTTTGTTTGTTTTGGATAGCCAATTGGCCATTTTGTGGGAAAGCTTTCCGCTATTGATGTTTCCAATAGGGTCTAGTTATTTCATGTCTACGCTTTTTTCCCCCTGTATGAAACGTTTCGCCCGTAATAAAGGCGAAATTTTTCTTCTATTTTGACCGGAAATTTGCCCTTTTTACGCTTTTGAAACTTAATGAAGCTTCCGGGCGAAATCTTGGCGTAATATTGGGGCGAAATATGCAAATTAGACGGAATTCTGCAAACGTTTACGGGCGAGATTCAAGAACGCCTCCGGGCGGAATCCCAATAGGTTCCGGGCGGAATCACAATAGGTCAACAGAAATCCGCCCGGAATACTTTGATTCCGTCCAGGGCATAAAATATTCCGGGCGGAATAAAAAAATCTGGATGAAGGCTATGTTGCTAGGATAAAAAAATATTTTCCACTCGTATTCTCTACGAGAAGCTTAAGACTGAACAATATATATTACCCACTTTATGATGTAATAAAAATATTTCTAATTTACTCTAACTGTATTCTTATCCCCTGAGTGTCGCCATTTCAGTAAGGGACGTAACTGTAATTGACCCTAATGCAATAGAATGTTGTACTTAAAGCTTTGTCCAGGCACTATGACAGATATTATTATTATTATCATTATTATTATTATTTTAATAGTATTATTTCTATCTTTATATTATTATTATTGAAATCTACAAAATATGCAAATGTTTACCGGCCCCGATAGCTCAGTGGTAGAGCGTACGCTTCGGGAATTGGGTTCGATCCCAGGCCGTGTCATACCAAAGGCCTGAAAAATGGTACTAGGAGCTCCCTTGGCTGACGCTCGCATTATCAGGGGTAGTCCTAGGAAGATAAATGAAGGCAGGTAAGTATTTGTTAGAGAATACTTTGTTTGTGGCAATAAAAGCTCTACAGAGCTTATGTTATTTGTTTCGAATATGCGACGTTAAATAAAGCTTCTTTATCTTCATCTTTGTACAATGTTGGCCTGTTATTAATCGTGAATATCCTGCGAACACTCTGCGAATATAATGTAAAAATTTTTATGTAAATATGCTGCGAACAATAACTGTGAATATCCTGTGAATAAACAGCGACTATGCTGTGAATATGGGCTCGGACAATGGATTTTATGCTGCGGCGAATATTCAGCAAATTTTCTCGATATATTTGTTTGTTTGTTTGTTTGAATTGGCATTTAACAGCCCAATAAACACAATTTAGGTCATATTTGAGCCGGTCAGTTTACCTATCCACACTTTTCTTGGGCAGGCTTATACGTACATGTAAGCGGTTTATCAGTACAGTGCTGAAATTTCTTTCGCCAGAAAATGACAATATTTTGCATTTCTTCAATCACATATCAACGGAAGGGAGAGAATGTTTGTTTGATTTGAGGTTTAACGTCAACACTATGCAGGTCATTTTGGAGACGTTGCTTCCAATTTTGTAGGACTTTTACCCGACATTGAGACGAAATGACATCTCAAGCCCTGTCATCCAATGAAACCAATAGGGTTTATAAGCAAGGACAGTCCGAATCGCACTGCTTTGCCTGGACAGGCTTAAATCCTCCAAGCGGTTTACCAGTACTCCTGTGCGGCCGTTTTCAGCTCTGCATGTGTGGAAAGCATCATGCCACCCATCTATTTCTTCAAGCCCCGATGGGCGGGGGCCCAAGGCAGAGAATGACCGTAGAAAAGATTTCATGATCAATCTCCACGAAGGAATGTTGCCGGTACCGAACCGGCGTTTGCCTGATCACCCGTCAGACGCGCATCCAACTGTGCTACCGAGGCCGGCTTCTTGATATATACAGAAAAGAATCAGATCTAACAGCGGGTTTGACCAGAATCTTTCCTGTTTGCAAGAATCTATAATTTCCATAGATCCTATAGAGAATCATCAACAGATTTTTTTATCAACATGCAGGTACAAGGGCAACAACCACATAAGTGGGCCACATTCGAGGTAGCTGGCTTGCTGCATGCATGGCAGATCAATAGCAGATACCTTCCATTCTCTGCAATCTCTTTCTGCCAGCTGCTTCCAGGTCATCATGGGCCTTCCAGGCTCCCACTTTCCACCTACCTGTATTATATTTCACAGGCAGTCTTGACTGCATCGTTGGAGCATTCCACATGTTCATACCAGCGGAGCCTTCTCTCTTTCAAGATGAGGTCTAGGTCCTCAATGCCAAGACGCTCAAGAAGCTCACTAGACCTGATGGTGACAGTGTCCTGTGGCTTGACATTGCAGATCTGTCCGATCATTGCCCAGTCATTCCGCTGAAGATGTTGGAGGTTTGGCTTTGTCAATGGCCATGTCTGTCTTGCATTATGCTCCGCACACAAGAGCTGTACAAACAGCCACGTGTCTTGAACTAGAGGTGGCGGGAAGAGAGAACTGGTAGCAACTCCTTGAATTCTTCCAGGCTGTTTTCACACATGATGTGGTTGAAAGGTCGCAACCACCCACTGCTGAGAGCATATCACATAGGCAGCAAGAGGAAGCTACAACCTCCAGCTTGTCGGGTCCAGCTTTGACTCCCCCATGTGGTCTGTCATCTAAGGGACATGCAGTTCCTTGGCACTATATACACCGAATCAGGAAGGGCACTATATATATATATACAATCCGAGGGAACCGAAATGACACGGTCCGAGGGAAGAAGGAATCCTTGCAAGCTAACATCAGTCTCCCGCGGCAGGGCCGGGTCTGAAACGCTAAGGAATAATGACCCCCACAGCGCCCAGAAACAAGGCCATCCATCTGCAGTGATGCCCCCTAGACCGCAGTACAAGTCCTAAGCCCAATGTCTCCCATCCCATTCCCGAGAGACTCCTATCTTCCAACATTCCAGTCATACTCCCAGCCTCAAAGCAGCAACAGCCCGCCACAAAACCAGCAGCTCCACTCTGAGCCCCTTCAACTTCAAACGTCCTCAATCAGGACCACTCCACTGGCACTTGGGTCCACATGTGCACTCCAAGACTGAGTGAATTGCGCTATTAAACCATTTTGTACAAGAAAACCCCAAAAAGGGTAATTGACAAACAGTGCAGGCCCAGATCAGACGCCGCAGAACATGCAAAAATGTTCTGCCACTTTTCAAGCAATATAATGCTCCGAAACGGCCTATCCCGAAAATTGGGCCGAAACGACCCGGTCCGAAACCACCCGCGATCAATATTTTGAATAGTAGCGGAAACGTACATGTATCAGTAAGCTAATTTCAAGCAAATTTACCTGCAATAATTCCATTCATTTACGACATACTACTGAAACGATTTCATGTTGCTGCATTTACAAATTACTTGAATTTGTCCGTTATTTATGTAAAGAAAACACCGGCTTTGCAAGTCTTTGGCGCGCATTGATTTCGAAATGTATAATCTCAATAAAAGTTGTTACTACGAGTGAAAATAAGAATGATAACGAAAGGAGAATGAAAAACAAAAACCAAAAAAAAATACAAAGCAGAAATGATAACAGAGGTAACTTTAATAAAGGCAGAAATAAAAACCAAGAATGCAATACTGGATAGTTTGAGATTATAAATGGATACATGGCAACGAAATCATGTGACCAATACAAAATGGCGGACCCCAGTTATTGAAATAGACGTATCGTTAATTTCGACAAATTTTGAGAGAAACACACTTTTTTTCTACTTTTTTTTTTCATATCATGTTTGAAGGAGCATAACTTAATGATTTCTTTAAGGTATTATGTAAAATGTATGTCAAACTACTTGGTATAATAGAATACCCTATCTGTTTTATGTGGGTGGGGATACTTGGCTACTTTCGTTTTCCTTCCGTCTTGGCTATGTCAGATATAAATGTTGAATAGGATCGTTCTCTTTAGGCTCATCATTATCATTGCCCCTATGATTTAGTACAGGAAACAATATTTTTTTTTTTATCGGCATGTGCTGCAGGGTTTCAAAGTCGCGAAAAATGGATACCTTTTCTGTTATGGTTGCTGCATTCAAGCAAGTCGTTCCTGTAATTTTTATATGAAAGGACTATATAATTCATGTAATTTGTGTAGATAAGACATAAAATTACATGACTGAGTATGTCACTTCTTTCGTTTGCTCTTGGTTTATGCATTTTCGGCTATATCAAAAAGCAGTTACGAATGTTGCCGAGGTGATAATGTAAACAATCTATCTATCTATCTATCTATCTATCTATCTATCTATCTATCTATCTATCTGTCTGTCTGTCTGTCTGTCTATCTATATATCTATCTATCTACTGTTACGGCAACCAACCATGTAACATACCAGGTCTGCAGGATGAAAGCCTATACAGTAATCTTGTAATTATATGGAAGCTCTAGGGCTCTTTAACCTGCACAGGGGATGAGTGAGAGACTCACTCACAGTGTTTGAGTTTTACGTCCCAGAATCAGCTAAGGTCATACGGAGATGGGAGCTTGGTTTAAAGACTCATCCGAAAGTCTGGAGAATCCCGGGATCGATCCTGTGACCCCTGGTTTACAAGGCGAGTAGAATAACCACTACACCACAGATGATTCTGCTGCACAGGGGATGATTCTCCCTGCACAGGGGGCCTCCAGTTAATGTTCCAATCTGAAGAACGGTTCACTTTCTGACATTTATCCCTGCTAATGATGCAGGTATAGTATGTTCGAACACCGCAATTTTTTTTACCGCTGCCAGGATGCCGGGGAATCAAACCGGGGGCCTCAATCATCCTGCAGAGGCAAGTGCACTATATAACTACTGAGCTACCATGCATGCTCCAATCACGTAACGGTGACACAACGTGGATACAACGTCTCTTGCAGACATTGGGCTGACGTCCCAGTATCAACATTGTATTGACATATTTTGGTCAACCAAAATACAACATCTATACAAAGTTGCATTTTGACGTTGAACTGACATCGCAGTTTCAATGTTGTATCGACATTGTAGTTTAGTTGCCGACTTCGAAACCTAAATTAACCAATTAGATAACTTATTTTGCATTTCAGATATTTATTTTGATAAGCATTCATTTAACTAAAAAGATATCTTACATGGTATTATATAAGATGCCTGACATGTGGAATTAAATAAGATATCTTCTATATTAGTCATACCTGTCATAGTGGCCACCTCTATTAAACAAGCAAATTGTGTTAAGCAAGCATGCATTTAGTTCCCGAAAAAGGCAAAGGCATTATTTTTCACCTGTGTTAAGCAAGCACCTGTCTTAAGCAAGCACATTTTGATCATAGCTGAGGTGCTTGCTAAACACAGGTTGCACAGTATATCTAATAACTTATTTGGGATACCTTCCGAGTAAGCAGTATGCAAACATGTAAAAAAGTATAAGTATTTGCTGTGAATATACAGCGAACATTAACAAAGTTTAAGTTCTTTTAAATCCTAAGTATAAACTGAGAGCTTTCTGTGAACACTCCGCAAACACATAAAAAGTTAAAGTCACTGCAGCAAATATACAGCGAACAGTATACAGAACTAAGTTCATACAGCAAATATTGGGCGAACAAGATGCTGTGCTAAAGTTTTTGCTGCGAATATGCGGCTATTAATGACAAAGCTGCAAACATTCAGCGATTACTTTTTTGTCAGACCTACTTTATTCACTGAATATTCGCGACAAGAGGTGAATATACCGCGAACAATAACTGCGAACAGTGCAATTCGTGAAATATTTGCTGCATATTTGCCAGATATTCGCAAGAAGACAGCTTTTCCGTAAGGGGACAAATGGCAAATATTAATGTTCAGATCAACAGACATTGACTCCAGAAGAGTGTAATCAGGCGTCCTAGGATAGTAAGCATTACTTGGTAAGCAAGCTTCGCCCACCATGCCTAGCGACCTGAACGAAGAAATGGAGTAAATGCCAAGAAGGGTATGTCCGAGATTTTGGAAGTCTTCCTATGGCTTACTATTGGCAAACACATCAGAAATTATAAAAAATTCTTTTTACTAAATGCCAGGAAGTCTGCAAATCCTCATTATTTTATAGTCAACGAAACATATTTGTTTACATATCATAAAATAGAAAGTAATAATGATGTTCGTGTTACATAACAAAAAATCTAGTTTCTAATTCTAGATTTCATTATTTTCAATGCTGGTCACATTCAAATTTTGTTTCCTTTGACAAGTAGTAATGCATAGAAATTCAATAGGCACATTATTTCTTTAAATCGGAGACTTGAATGTCAATGGTATATTTTTCTTTACACTACGTCGCACGGGAGTGCTATTGTAATGTTGGTTTAGAGCAAATATTAAACTTGCCAGTATTTTGTTTGTAAGTGTATAAGTTCAAATTTCTAGCAACACTAAAAATGTCTAAGTCAACTTTTTCCGCCAGCAGAAATTTTTAAAGAAATGATGCTGACAAATTTCCGCCCCAAATTTTCTTCTAAGTAAAATGTTTCGCCTCTGAAAAAAGTTTAAGTCCTATTTTTCCGTATTCAAACTATTCCGCCTCACCTTTACAGGCGGAATAAAAAAGAAATTCGCCCGGAGAAACTTGTTGCTTTTAAACTTTCGAAGCGGAATTATAGATTCCGCCCTTTTTTCGCCCGGAAAACTGGTATTTCGCCCCATTTCCGCTCATTTTACGGGCGAAATCCGCTCCAAAATTTCATACGGGTCTGTCTGTCCCAATACTTAGGATCGTTAGTATACCTTTCGAAAAGTGAAGATCGAAATAAAACGGCTTTGAAAGAAGCCACCTGATCAGGATCTTTACTGTTTGCCATTCATTTGGTGAATTCCTAGGAATAAATGACATCAAGTAATATGATTGGTTGATAGTCAGAAATGGGTGTGGCAAAAATAATTGATTCGGCAGGACAAGAGTTAAGCTGGCTTAAGAAATGAAACAAAGAAGGCAATTTAAAGCAGTAAAGCTTTAAAATTAAAGCTTATAACTACCGTGTGTTCCATTATGAAATAAAAAGAAGAAAAAATATCAGCAAAAAAAACTGGCCTATGATGAACTAACTGCTACAATATGTTATAAAATAAGGATAACAGGATTATAACATAATGCATTCTGTAGCATTTCAAAAACTGGCATTTTTCTAGCGAAAATATGTGATAATTTTCTCATTTATACTGAGTGAGTGAGTGAGTGTTTTAGTTTTATGTCCCACCAACAGCTAAGGTCAAACGGAGATGGGACCTCAGTTTAAAGACTCATCCGAAAGTCTGGAGAAGCCCGGACATTTATGCTGAAAAAATAGATTGTGGGTGCTTGTAAGAACCAGCTCATTGCGAATCTATTCAGCTGAAATGGGTTAAAATTGCTGAAAATGGGTTAAAATTGAAGCTTCTGTAGCTGCCTATATGTCACCGCCATCATTACTAATGATGGCCACAGTAATTGCAGTTATTTTCATTTATTTATATACTTTCGTGTGTGTGTGTGTCTGGTGGCAGTGGGGGGATGGGATCTTTTTACAGACAAAATAAACAAATTCTTATGGGTATTCTCACCGGGTATTCTCATAACCCAATTTGAACTGATTAGTCTAATCTTTTTCACTATAAATAGCAGGAATCCATTCATAGACATTGTGATGATACAGATAGTTTATATAGAGGATCTTACATGAGTGTTCATGTAGTATTGAATTTATTAAAAGAGTTGAGGAAAAGGGGTAAAATGCGAGGCTTTGCCGAGCATTTTATCCCTTTTCCTCAACGAGTTTAATAAATTCAATAATACATGAGCACGAATGCAAGATTCTATTTATCATATGACATTTAAAACACATTTTATTCACGACTGTTTACATAAATGTCAATTTTCCGCCGTTAGTAAACGCGACGTCGTTAAGGACGTCGTACATGTAACGTTACGGGACGTATCCAGCTAATTTGCATATTTAATCCACTAGTGGATTATCCAAAATATTACATGGCGTTATTACACTCTCAGACGCGACGTCATATGATAAACTAATTTATTTTTGTTTGATTGCGATGGAATAAACAGATAAACCTCTTTATAAGATAACATGGTTTAACCCATTGTATACTGGTGGAATCTTCCATTGCTATATGCTGGACAAGTCCATTTGTCATATAAGGTGTATCAGGCCTATTTATTTATTTTTTATTTTATTTTTTTTTTTGTTTTTATTCTGTGTTTGACAGAATATTACGTTAGCAAATAGTGCAGGCCCAGATCAGATGCCGCGTTCTGCGGCGTCTGATCTGGGCCTAAACTGTTTGCCACGGTACCCCTTTAGGGGTTTCCCGCATGCAATGGGTTAAAGATGGGACACAAAAATGTATAGCTTAGCAGAAAAATGGCCATAAATAGTCATTTTTCTATATAAGATCATACTTTTTGTTTGGATATAACATGGATATTTAACTAACATGGTTTCTGCTATGGACCCCAAGTCCCCAACAATAGTGATATAAAAAGGTTGTGGTTTGGTTATTTTTTTAATTTTGAGTGTTTTATTTTTTTCTTTTTAGATTTTGTTTTAGAATTTTTTTAGAACATTACTAAGCTGAACATTTTGCAAAAATCAGTGAAGGCCCTGATCAGACGCCACTGATCTGGACCTACACTGTTTGCCAAACTCTCATTTGCAGGGCTTCCGGAAAAAATACATCATGAAAACACCCATATATAATTTTGACCCTTTTGAACCCCACTTTTATATTGTGAAATTGGGGTTTACAGGGGTAAACATTATTTTTTTCTTATTTCTGTTCTAAAATATAGATTGTCAGTACTCCTTAACGAGTACCCACAATCTATATTTTGAGCAAAAAAAAGAAAAATATCACAATTTTTCAGCTTAAAATTTTCCTTTTTTTGGCAGTAAAGTTTACAATTTATTTGTTTAGGCATGTTTTGATAATGGGTTAAAAAGCAGCCAACCTAAATGACACTTTATTTCATGTGAAAACATAGTATACGGCAATAAAATTGCTATCATGAACCAAATTAAGTTTCAAAAGAGGAGTGAATGTAGTACACACACGACTGTTCAAACATTCAGAACATGTATCTAAACAATTCTTTGTGCTGAAGTCATTTTACTACTTTTGCAATCAAATATTCAACACACTAAAAGAAAACAAAATCTTTAAAAAATGCAAATAAATACTTGAACACAAGATAAAACGTAACATAAAAGATAACTGGCAAGAAATAAACGCCTGTCCTGCGGTTAGCCCCTGTCCAGATGTCACCCGCATATACACTACTTTTTTGCAAACAGTGTAGATACAGATCAGATGGCTTCTGAAGAAGCCATCTGATCAGTATCTACAATGTTTGACTTTCAAATCATGACTTTAGTATGAATAACTTACATCAAGTAATCTGATTGGTTGAAAAGTCAGAAATGGGAGTGGCTCAATTGATTTAAACAGTAGGACAAGAGTTGAGGGAGACATGTAATTCTGATCAGCTAACAATCAATGAACATTTTCAATGTGCTTACATAGCCCTCCATGCTCTTAAGGGGAATGGATACACCTTCAGGGAAGGCAACTCTTTCAAAACTGTTTCTGTGTCCCTTATCCATAGGGTCTACTCTTAAAGGCAAGAATTCGCTCTTCAGGGGCAAATTCTTGCCTTTAAGTGTAGATGTGTACAGTCTTAATCAGCACCTTTCGATTCACTACTTGGTTTTGTTCGTTCAATCTGAGGTTTTACATCCCCATCAACACTATTTAGGTCATTTTGGAGATGTTGCTTCCGATTTTGTGGGACTTTTCCAAGCCCAGATGGGCCAGTGTCTATATCCTTCTAATAACCTATTGTATACATTGTATACTGGTGGACTCTTCCATTGCTATATGCTGGACAAGTCTATTTGTCATTTAAGGGGTGTCAGGCCTATTTTTTTCTTTTTATTTTTGGTGGAAAATCCTGTAAGCAAACAGTGCAGACCCTGATCAGATTCCGCATTCAGCGGCGTCTGGTCTGGGCCAGCACTGTTTGCCAGGCTACCTATCTAGGGGTTTCCAAACTGAAATGGGATGGGATTATAAGAATCTGATATGGGGTTCTGTTGTAGATGAGCGTTTCCAACCCGAGGGGTGACCTTGCTGAGCGGAACCGAGGCTACGCCGTGGTTCCCCTCAGCACGGTCATCCCGAGGGTTGGAAACGCCTATCTACAACAAAACCCCATATTGGATTCTTTTTCTTGCACAACACCTCCGATTAGTTTTGACAGCTCGCACATGTATATTGTTTACAAAATAAAAGTAGTGCCGAAGTAGTTCCGGCAGTTGAATAGAATTGAAGCGCATTTATGTTAGTTGCCTGGGTTGGAACACCAGGGTCAGAACATAAATTTCTATCCCAGGGTAAAATCACGGATTTCCTTGTCTGGTGTGCAAGAAAAAATAATCGACCATGGCCCTTTCTTACATCATGACCTCCAAGAAACCTGTGCATCGTCACAGAACATCTGGGCCAGTTGTTCAAAGCCTCGTTAGCTTAACGAGCTCCTTACTGGTTAACTCATCTATAAAGTAGACTAGCTAATACAGTGTTTTTGCTGAAAAAAAATGTGAGCAGCTTTTGCATTTGCAAAAGGTGCTCACATTCTTTTCTGCAAAAATATGAGCATATTTTTTTTATTTCATATCAAATGATCAGAGTTTTAATATGTGAACTAACAACATTATTTTGAACAACTGACCCCTAATCAGAGTTTGTTGTTAACTTGAGACTTCTAGTGTTTCTGGGCTAACCAAAGAGCAATTAAAGGTGCATTATTGAGCTATCCGGAAAAATGCTTCCAAAAATAAAATATATATAGCGGGTATTTTTCTTTAAAACAATACAAATGAATGCATTTTATGCAAAAATGCGAACAGTTATGATGACAGGTAAACAAGTTAGAGAAGGATTCCCTAACTAGGTTTCGAACACTAGTTATATCTATTTTTAGTTCGTGACAAAAACAGAATCCCCATATTTGACGTTATGCGACGTTCATTTTTGGCCTTGTTTGCTTAGGCCATGCCTGAATCGGAAAAAATATGACGCTGAATACCATGCCATAAGTAACGACACTCAGAGACGATACTGACGCCATGTATGAGTAAATTGACAGATTTATTTTTAGAACAGAAATTCCGAACACATGTTCAGAGCGAAGGGTAAACACGAATGAAAAAGACCATTTTCACAAAGTTCTGAAGCTGTATTTGGTTCCAAAAGTGTACACATGACAAAGGAGTATGCATTGAAGATAAAAACCAGAAAAAAAAATTTTGAGACCCGGTAGCTCAATAATGCACCTTTAATGTCAATCTATATACCATCATTTGGGCTAACCAAAGAGCAATTAATGTCAATCTATATATACCATCATTTCATCTCAATGTCAGGTAAAAGTCCAACAAAATTGGAAGCAATGCTTCCTAAATTACCTACACAGTGTTGACGGGGATGTGAAACCTCAAATCAAACAAACAACCCACCAGTGCTCTCAGTGCTTTGATTTGACTCCCGTAAAAAGTTGGAATGCTCAAGATTCTACAGCCGGCCTCGGTGGCTCAGTCGGATGCGCATCTGACTGCTGATCAGGAGGACGCGGGTTCGACCCCCGCCGGGGTCGTCAAGATTCTTTCGTGGAGATTGATCATGAAATCTTTTCTACGGTCATTCTCTCTCTTCCGCTGATTCAAGAAGGGCAGTTGTCAGTTTCTGGTGAAAGAATGTGCACTGTACTGGTTAACCGCTTACGTATAAGTCTGCCCAGGAAAGTGTTAATAGGTAAACTGACCGGCTCAAAAATGACCTATTTAGTGTTGACTGGGCCGCTAAACTCCAATACAAACAAACAAATCAAGATTCTACAGTATTATATTCATGCGAACATCATGCTGCAATGTCATCAATGATTCATGCTGTCATCAATGACAGAAAATACTTAGGACATTTAACCCTTATCTTGCTGAATATTCATTTAGGCAACACCCATTTCTGTCTATCAACCAATCAAATTACTTGATGTAATTCATTGCTACAAAATTACAAACTGAATGCCAAACAGTGTAGATCCTGATCAGATGGCTTCTTCAGAAGCCATCTGATCTGGATCTTCACTGTTTCCAAAGATATGGGTTGTTGTGAAGAGCAAGATAAGGGTTAAAATTCAAGCAAAAATAAAAAAAATGTGCTGTACATTATATGGATGGAATAATGGAACAGTGGCACATGCTAAACATCATACAACAAACTGAGCCACAATATTATAATAGGTCCTTCAGCAATGGAACCACCAATACAGCTTTGACAAAGTCTTCCATATTAATACATGTATGCTAACAACGATTCCAGAAGGAGCTTCAGACAAACTTAACAGCTAGAGATTCAGTTCCTCTAACCATCAATTCATGCACACAAAAAATAAAAGTATATTCCAAGTTTTAATTATAGAGGATATTTGATTTTTTTTCAGTGTAGGATCGAATTTTTTTTCATTGAATGGACACCAAAATACCAATTTTGGTGTTCATGGGTGAAATAAAATTTGATCTTGCACTGAAAAAATCAAATTTTCTGTTTTTACATGCTTCAAAATGATAATACTTAGCTTCTCTGATTGTGTCACTCACCCTCAGAGAAACAAGAAAAATGCCTAATGGCATTATGGACGGGTTTTTTTTTTCAGTACGGTTAGGATGGTGGTGGCATGGGTGGGGTAGGGTGGGGTGTGCTGGTGTGGGGTAGGGTGGGGTGGGCTGGGATGGGTTAGGAGTCGGGTGGGACGGGGTGGAATTTGTGGTGGGGTGGGGTGTGGGGTGGGATGCGGTGTGGTGGGGTTGTGGGGTAAGGGTTGGGATTGGGTGGGTGGGATGGGGTGAGGTTGGGTAAGGTGGGGAGTGGTGGGATGGGGTGGGGTTGGGGGTGGATTGGGGTTGTTTTGGGATGGGGGTGGGGTGGGGTGGGGTTGTGGGGTAGGGTATGCTAGGGTAGGGTGGGGTGGGTAGGGTATGTATGTAAAACTAAGTATGCATGTATGTACAGTACAAATGCAATATCCTAACCCAGTAACAACTTTTTGTGGATGAGGGGGGGGGGGGGGGGGGGTATGATTTGTTTATGTGTTTTAAGAAGAAAAAAAAATAAAGTTAGGGTCACCTAATTAACATTTCTGTATGTATGTAAAACTATGTATGCATGTATGTACAGAACAAATGCAATATCCTAACCCAGTAACAATTTTTTGTGGGGGGGGGGGGGGGGGGGTGATTTGTTTATGTGTTTTACGAAGAAAAAAAAGAATTTTTTTTTCTATTTTTAGCTCTATTTTTAGCTCTAGTGGCCACTGATTTTAGCAATTTTGAAAAAGGGTCACATAATGAACATTTCTGTAAAATAATTTTGAAATCGGGCCATTATCCCAGGAGGAGATGTCGTTTAAAGAAATTGTTGACGGACGACGGTCGTGCTCAGGTGAGCTAAAAAAAGAACCAAAAAAAAAAAAAAAAGAAAAAGAAAATTCCATGCCTGTGCATGCATGTATGTATTATTACTAGCAACTATCAGGGGAGGAAGATAATAATTGTTCATATGTGTTTATGGAGAAGAAAAGAAAAATAAAGAAAAAAAAGAATGAAAAAAGAAAGAAAAAAAAAAGAAAGAAAAAAAAAAGAACAAAAAAAAAAAAAAATGTCTCCACCAAGGTTTGAACTCACGCCCCCCAGATTCATAGTCAACAATAGGATTCGTAGTCCAGCACTCTATCCACTACACTGGCATTTGAAAAAAAGTTAACCAAAAGGTAAACCTGAAAAACACAAGTTTGAAAAATGACAATTTCCGCCAAAATTTTAGTCTTTTGCGCCATTTATGGATAATACATGAAAGCGGTACCTCCACTTATGCATCAGTCCTGATATTAAAACAATCTGCTACAGAATAGATGAAAAATATCACTTTGAAAAAAAGGTTAACCAAAAGGTAAACCTGGGACGCCCGCCCGCAGGACGCCCGCCCGCCCGGACATCGCTATTTCAAAGGACGGATTTTTTAAAAAAAAACCCGTCCAAAAACTAGCTTTGTTCCTGGTTGTTTCGCGTCATTTCAGTGGTGTCCAAGGCGTTTAGTGGGTATAATATTGGGTGTAAACTGAAAGTTTGTGCCTGAGGAATAGCCTGGGATGGTATTAATATGAATGGTTATTGAAATAATTTCGAGAGTAGTTTCCCAAAGAAGTGACAAAATATGCGACATTAGTATCGAAAAGGACGTCATTCACATCCTCGTGACGTGTGAACGGGCTAAGGTTCAATTCTAACACAGTTCATTAATTTTCAATCACCGGACAATGGTAAAACTGACCATAGAATTAGGTTTGAAGAAAAAAATAGTCCCAAACAGTGAAACATAAAATTGATATCAGTCACTGTTAGTAACAGTGACGTTATCTTTTTTGATTTCACTGAGAAATCTCTGTATTTCATTGAAAAGCGTGTAAGAAAAATATATTCCAAGTTTTATTAATATGTTAACTAACGACATTTTTAATTTTCAACATCTGGTTCCAGGCCACCATTGTTCTGAAGACCCATTCTGGGTATTGTGGTTCAGGTAATAAACGAGGTTGATAACCAAGACTGATAACCATGAATTTTCCCAACCCGGTACCGTAAAAATTCAGGTACCTTGAGGACTTGCTGTTATTCTCCTTAAATATTAACAAATTTGTTTCATGATCCAGCAAGGAGTCCAAAAAGTAGAGACGGAATGGCAAACAGTTGAGACCGGAATGGCAAACAGTTGAGACCCTGATCAGACTGCTCCCGGAGCAGTCTGATCTGGGTCTGCACTGTTTGCTTAGGCCTATCTGTCCCAATACTTAGGATCATTATGATATCTAGCTTACAGACTTTTTGTATCTCAGAGGTTCTGTTTTATTTGCGCATCTCAATTTGAACCTCATTTCCAATCAGTGTTTGGTAATTTTGCTGCCACACAGCTCAACTTTGAAGATGATGCGTTATCAACAAAATCTCTGGTCAGCAGTGGCAGGTCTTACATTTTTAGAAACTGCACATGTTACACACTAGCAACTTAGTATCTATATAAAGCTCAAACAAACAAGTAGAATAAATGTACAGCCAATTTCACAATTATATCAGACTGTGCATCTAATGAAGGCTGTTATGAGTCTTTGCTAGTAGTACAGAGAACCCTCGTTATAACGACAGTATTTGTTCCCTATTATTGTGGCGCTATAAAGGATTCATTGTTATAAAGAATCCCAGTTAGGAGTATGAAAGGTAATAAAAGGCCTTTTCCACATCATTACTCCAAGAAACAAATGTAACAGACATTTGTTAGAATCATCTCGGTGAGGCGATTCTAACAGATATCTATTATATTTGTGTCTTGGAGTATTAGATTACAAGAATCTTTCATGACTATGGATTCGATTTAGGCGTTTGCACCCCGAGGGAAGCCCACACCCCTCGGAACCATGGCAAAGCATTGAGCTAAGAATTCATTCCCTTGAAACTGTCGTTTGCCGTTATAACGAATGTCAGTGTAAAGAGGGTTGTCTGTACAAGTAACAAATCATCTTACTGATTTGTTTTGCTGTTCATTGCTTCTACAGTTTTATGAAAAAAGGACATGTAATCAAAATGTTGCAGACATGTCATTTATTGTCTAAAATACTTTTTTTTTCTTATTTTCAGCCATTTTTTTCTTATTTTTCAAGAGATTATTAGACTTGACAATCTATGCGAATTTTCTGTCAGTAGACAATTTGCATGAAAGATTTTCTCTAAAAGAAATAAGCAAAAAAAATTTAATGCACCCTGCTCTGCAATTTGCATTGGCACTGAGAGGGTAATGTTGTTTTTTTTTTATTATTTTTTCTCCCAAACAATATGGTTATCAGCCTTTGTTATAGAACTTCAACATACTGATAAATATAACTTTTTGCCAAAAAAAAAAATAGAAAAAAAAAAATACTGTTACCTTCAATTAATTTGGTGTGGCTGTGAAAGAAATGTCATTTATTGTATAAAAATTATACACACTAGGGCTGGGACAAATATCGGGGAATCATAGTTCATATGTGTTAAAGCAATTGCCCATAAACATAAATACTAACTATTGCCCTTGAGTTGTAATAAAAGAGAAAGAATGAACAGACTGGGGCTAGTGATGAATTATTAACCCTCTATATACTAGTGGACTCTTCCATTGCTATATGGTGGACCAGCCCATTTGTCATATAAGGGGTGTCAGGTCTATTTTTTCCTTTTCATTCTATTATTGACGGAAAAATCTGTCAGCAAATAGTGCAGGCCCTGATCAGACGCCACGTTCTGCAGCGTCTGATCTGGACCTGTACTGTTTGCCAAGGTACCCCTTTAAGGGTTTCCTGCATGCCAATTAGGGGTTTCCCCCGCAAGCAATCTGTTAAAAAAATCAATAGACTTCAACTACCCACACATTCTCTTTCACATTAACCCATAAAATGCCAATCACAACAATTGTCGTCTGCTTTGTCATCTGCCGGCTACTTCAATCAACATTGTTGCAAACAGCGTGGACCCAGATCAGACTGCTCCTCTAGGAGCAGTCTGATCTGGGTCAACACTGTTTGCCTGTATGTATGGTAAATATTTTTAAAAAGTTTGCAAGAAGATTTAGCAGAAGACATAAACAGACGACATTTTCAGATGCAGTTTTTCATGGCCTCTTAAGGGTAAATATGGCCTCTTCAATTTCTGCTAATAGACGGGCTTTAGCTAAGGAAATATTTGTCTACAACAGTAGCACTCTTCTGAAGAGCATTATGTATATACTGAAGTAGGCTGCCTGGAGGACCGGCCTTTCAAAAGTGGCCATTTCATATGAAATTTATGAAACAAGCCTTGGGTGAGTCATAAATTTCATATGCAATTACCACAAGTACAAGATTCTGTTTATCATAGAACAATTTTAAATCAGATTTTATTGTGGTAGTTTGTTTGTTTGATTTGAGGTTTAACCTCCCCGTCAACACTGTAAAGGTCATTTTGGAGACGTTGCTTCCAATTTTGTGGGACTTTTACCCAACATTGAGATGAAATAACATCTCAAGCCCTGTCGCCCAATGAAACCAATAGGGTTTATTAGCATGGACGGTCCGCCTCGCACCACGGTTCCTGGACAGGCTTAGATCCTCTAAGCGGTTTACCAGTACTAGTGTGCGGGCCGGATTCAGCTCTGCATGGAAGCATCGTGCAGCCCATATATTTCTTCAAGCCCCTATGGCCGGGGGCGGTTTATTGTGGTAGCGTAGAGAACATATATGGTTGTCATAAACAGCATCAGGACATTATGTGCCAGCAATTTACCCATAGCACAAGTCCACTGAAAAAATTAGGGGTGTCAGGTTCTGCGGCAGCTGATCTAGGCCCGCACTGTTTGCCAATTACCCGTTTTGGGGGTTTCCGGTACAAAAAGGGTTATATGTTATTACAAGTTTCATTGGGCGGCAGGGCTTGAGCTGTCATTCCATCTCAATGTCGGGTAAAAGTCCCACAAAATTGGAAGCAACGTCTCCAAAATGACATTTACAGTGTTGACGGGGACATTAAACCTCAAATCAAACAAACAAAAAACAGGTGTGGTCAAAACATTTTTATGTTGATCACTAAATACATTGAAACAATGACGTTATATGATAATACTGTATTTATAAGAATGAAGTCAGTATTTTGATGACTGACCTTGTTGCGCCACAACTTGTACGTGTGTTCATATACCATATGAACGAGTACCAGGCTACCAGCAGGTAATAACTGGTACATAGTCAGATAATCTCAACCTGTGTCATCATTATTACATACTCACTCACGAATGATGACGTTTTAGGGTATAATGGCCCTTCAAGACAGAAATTTAGTCTGTATGCACTTCTGTCTAAAGCTGCATAACAACTTGTTTAGTGGGCCCGCGCCCATCAGGGCTTGGAGAAATAGACTGAGCTGCTTGGTGCTTCCACACAGAGCTGAAACTGACCCCTCGTAAGTACTGGTAAACCGATTAGAAGGTCTAAGCCTGCCCAGGAAAAGTGGTGCGAGTCGGGTTGTACATGCATATAAACTGTATTGATTTCACTGGGTGGCAGAGCTCGAGCTGTCATTTCATCTCAATTTCGGGTTAAAGTCAAACAAAATTGGAAGCCACATCTCCAAAATAACCTAAATAGAACTGACAGGGACGTTAAACCACAACTCAAACAACTTGTTTTGTATCATGTGCAGCCAATGAAATTTAATCAGTCTGAGCATCTGTGAAGTCCAATCAAAAGCCTTAGCTGTTCACATGCATTTTTTTCTGTGGCTGTTTAACCTTTATGTTTAAGGCCTAATCATGACTAACGGACAGCATTTTCAAAGTATTTTTCTCTTATTTTTCAGAGAAAATATGGCTTGACATTTCATGTGAATCATCTTCTACAAAAATTATTCACATGAAATATCAAGACTTTTTTCTCTGGCAAATAAGAAAGAAAATAACGTAATTATCCTAAGTATTGGGACAGACAGCATATGCAAACAGAGCAGACCCAGATCAGGCTGCTCCTGAAGGAGCAGTCTGATCAGGGTCTACACTGTTTGCCATTCCATCTGCACTGTTTGGACTCCTTGCTGAATCTCGAAACAAATTTGTTAAAATTTTAGGTGAATTACAGCAAGTCCTCAAGGTGTCCGAATTTTAGGGGGTTTTATTGTTGTCTGCTCTAGAACTTTCCATAGTGCTTGAAGGATTAATCCTTCCTTAGCGAACACAATGCTATCACCCATTAGAATAACAGACCCAGGTAAGATAGGAATATCTTTCCCAGATCTAGACAGCATATTTTCCACATAAAAACTTGGGGTATTTTTCTCGTTTCTAGATTGTGTGTGCTCATTAGAAATGCCTCTATCATTGGGGTAGTTCAAACCAATGCTCTTACTCCATGCTTTGGGGTAGAAATAAAGTAGACATTGCAAAACCTTGTAAGCCCCATTCAAAGGTAAGTTTTTTTTAACCCTTAACCCTTTTTGTACCAAATGGAATCTTCCACCTTATATATAGCAGGAGTTCATTTCAAAATTTAGGGGTGTCATTTGTGTTTTCATCAAAATTTATTTGGAAAATGAGTGAACTTTTAGCAAACAGTGGAGGCCCTGATCAGACCCCACATTCTGCGGCAACTGATCTGGGCCTGCACTGTTTGCCAAGGTACCCGTTTTGGGGTTTCAGGTACTAAATAGGTTAAGAAGCATAGAAAACTGCATTGGAAAATGTCTGTTTATGTCCTCTGCTGTATACTTTGTCTAACATTTCAAACACATTTTTGCATATAGGCAAACAGTGTGAAACCTGATAAGACTGCTCCTAGAGAAGCAGTCTGATCTGGGTCAACACTTTTTGCAAAAGCTACTTTTAAGGGGGATGGTAATCCCTTCAGGAGAGACAACTCATGCAATTTTTTTTTTGTCTTCCATGTCAATAGGGGTCAACTCTTAAAGAAAAGAATTTGCTCCTGTGGATCAAATTCTTTCCTTTAAGAGAAGACCCCTCTTTCAGTGGGACGGGGCTTATAGAAAGCGAACAAGAAGTCCCAAAAGTTGTCTCCCTTTGAAAAATGGCGGAAAAATCTGCCAGGTGTTCCTATTCCCTTAAAAGTAACCAGAAAATGAGAACACAGATGACAATTATTGCGATTGACACCTTATGGGTTAAGGGGATAACAAGAGTGCTGTTGCACAGTGTCCTTATTAGACTTCTAGGGGCCCATGGTTTCGAGCAGGGAAAGAACTGATGTCTAAACTATACTTCTAGAGATTGTGTTGTGTACAACCATATCAAAGGGCAAGCATTTTTCTGCAAATATTTCTTCTGGCCTGCAGAAAATTTCACTAACAGTGTCTACAATTTATAAATCAAAATTTTACAAATCAATGCTCAATTTGGCTTAAGCAGGCATCAATTCCAGACCAATCAGTACTCTGACTCAAGCATCTATTCCAGACTGGCAAAATTCTGGACTATGAAAATAATTCCAGGCTTCTAGGCCATGTGATTTTTCAAGGCCAGACCAGAAAAATCCACACTGCTAGTTGTCCTTTAACCTGTGTTTGCTGTATACTGTAAACATCCTAAAAATTCAGACACCTGGAGGACATGCTGTAATTCTCCTAAAATTATAACAAATTTGTTTCACGACCAAATGATTCAGGCGGAATGGCAAACAGTGTAGACCCTGATCTGGGTCTGTTCTGTTTGCTTAGGCCTATCTGTCCCAATACATAGGATCATTACAGTACATGCTTTGTTGTTGTTTGTTTGTTTGTTTGTTGTTTATAGCCATGCATGAGACAAAGGTACAAATTGGCATATATGTGCACCAAGTGAAAACACAGATCAGCCTGCATATCTGTGCAGTATGTTGTGTGTCTTAAAAAATCACAAGAGCCAGCCATGTACCTCTCTCTGGCTAAGCAACCACCCACCTTCAGCTTGTTGTGGCTCCTGTGTGTCTATGACAGTACTGTCCGGAGCTTGTTGCTGCAATTCTTCGAGCTCCTCCTCTTCCGTCATCACTGAGATTGGCTGTGTTGGCCCCGCCTTCCACTTAGCGAGTATAACAGGCTGCAGTTCATCATCATCCGCTTTCTCTTCTTTCTCCTAGAAGTATACAATCAAAACGGAAGTGAAGGCAATGATCAGGCCCGAAGGTTATAAAACTTGTTTCATGCTCAACTCACTTGAGCATGAAATTTATCCCGCTCATAAATTTTAAATTGCATTTTAAAATTTATGAGCAGGATAAATGACATTCTGTGCTGATCTGAGCAAGAAATGTGGCTCTATCATTTGTATTATAATATTTATGAGCACTACAAATTTCATGCTCAGCTGAGTCGAGTATGAAAAACGTTTTACAACCTCGGGGCCAGGAATCGATACAATTAACCCACAGCTCCCAGCAGTGACACCAAGGAGAAAGAAACACAAACATGAAATAACTAGACCCTATGGAAACATTAATAGCGGAAAGCCAAAAGGACAGTCACTTTCCCACAAAATGGCCAACTGGCTATCCAAAACAAATTAATATAAGCGAAACACACACTCAAAGACAAACCATAACAAAAATAAACCGCAACAGAAGAACCGCCTTGGAACGGTCAGTGAAACGAATTCCACTGGGGGGCTTAAATGGATTTTACACAGCTGCAATCCTCACCCTTACTTCCATTGCGATTAGACAAATAATTTGTTCAGTGCAACATCTCCGAGAACACAAAAATCAACCAACCACAGAGATGAAACAACAGTGAGAACTCCACAGCAAGAAACCACTGAAATGCTGGAGCAAAAGAAAACCTGAATTAACCCTTAAAATGCCAAGAAAAACAACAATTCAAAATGACATCTGTTTATCTTGTCTGCTGAATCTCAAAATACATTTTTTGAATACAGGCAAACAGTGTGGACCCTGATCCGACTGCTCCTCTAGGAGCTGTCTGATCTGGGTCCACTCTGTTTATAACTATGACTTTTAAAGTAACAAGAAGATGGCAAAGCAGATGACAACTGTTCTGATTGGCATTTGAAGGGTTACCAGGTAACCCTTTCATCCCTAGGTTTCTGAAGTCGACTCTTCTATATTTGCATTAAGCAAAACATATCTTGTCTGCATTGTTGTCTGCTGGTTACCATACTTTAAAAATGTTTATCAATGTTGTAAACAGTGAGGACCCAGATCAGACTGCTCCTCTAGCAGCAGTCTGATTTGGGTCCACACCTGTAACTGTTGTCCGCTTTGTTGTCTGCCGATTACTTAATGTTGTAAACAGTGTGGACCCAGATCAGACTGCTCCTCTAGGAGCAGTCTGATCAGGATCCACACTGTTTGCCGGTATGCAAAAATGTGTTTGAGAAGTTTGCAAGAAGTCGCAGCAGACAACATAAACAGACAGCAGTTTTTCTTAGTGTCTTAAGGTTGTGCATGAAAGGTTGAAACTGTTTCAGTAATGTTGTAATGGACTGCACAATGATTCTACACACAAATACCTAATTTATATACATGTAATTTGGTCATAAGATTTTACGACATGACATTACACAACTAAATACCAGGAACTCTTTTAAATGTTAACGTAGTTTGCCCATTAACAATCCCAAACCACACATTCACAATACCAAAGTATATGCAAAATTTGAGGAAAATCTGTGAAAAAATATTTAAATTATCAATTGGAAACGCCAAAAACCACTTATTAGGAACTGACAAGGGCAGACAACTCAAGATCAAGGATGGTTAGAGTGGTGGTCCTTGGCCACAATGGTCTATATATTAGTGAAGTTTCATCCATATATTCCATGTAGTAAAGGAATATGAATCAAAAAACCATTAACGACCATAACTCTGTCAAATTTTCACAGATTATGCCACAAGTCAAAAGTTGCCTTATTTTGCCCATTAACAATCCCAAACCACACATCCCTGGTATAAATGTGAATGCAAAATTTGAAAAAGTGAGTGAGTGTTCGAGTTTTACATCCCACCAACATCTAAGGTCATACAGAGACTGGACCTCGGTTTAAAGATTCATCCGAAAGTCTGGAGAAGCCTGAGATCCATGAAAAATACTCACGTTATCCATCAGAAATGATGCAGACAAACAGAGAGACAGACACCAGAATGTATGTCATAATACCCCACCACTATCTTGTAAAATGCAAAGATTATACAGAAAAATAAATGGGCATTTTTCTATACAATCTATCTATTTCTGTTTGAACATGATACATTTATTTAACTTACACAGTTTCTGTTATGGACATTGTAAAAAGTATGTGAAGTATTTTACCGCACGGCTATCTGTCACACCTTACAGTATATGCAAAATATGTATAATGATGTTCTGATGCTGTCTACGACCCTAGTCTTATAATAAAGAATACGTAATTCATCATAATAACAAGTCCACGTAATGAACACCCCTGTAAACCCCACTTTATGTTGAGAAAACTGTGTTTTACAGGGTATACATTATTTTTCTTATTTTTGCTCCAAGACATAGATTATGGGTACCCGTTAGAACCGCCTCATTGAGGCGGTTCTAACGAGCACACACAACCTATGTTTGGAGTATAAATATGCTCCAAGACATACATTATAGGTACTCGTTAGAACCGCCTCACTGAGGCGGTTCTAACGAGCACCCACAACCTATGTTTGGAGTATAAATAAGAAAAATATCACAATTTTTCATCAGCAAAATAAACATTCTATTCATGTGAAAAAAAATGCACTATGTCACGCGGACTTATCAAAAGTAAACATACGTACCTGTTCAATGCCAATATATTCTCCATGCTGCTCACATCCAATGTCAAATACATATTTCCCTTTACCACTGGGCTGGAAAGAAAAAGTGGCAAAAATAAGGCCGCATTCACTCAAGCGACTTGATCTGTTTCGTCTGGACCAGGCCCCGCTCAGCTGAGCATGAAATTTGTAATGCTCCCAACTATTAAAATACAAACAAATCAGGCAATATACCTGCTCAGATCAGCAGAGAATGTCATTTACCCTGCACATAAATTTTAAAATGCCAACATCTGTTCAACAGTTGGCATTTTAAAGTTTATGAGCAGGATAAAATTTCATGTTCAAGTGAGTTGAGTATGAAGAATGTTTTATAACCTTGGGGCTAGTTCCCAAAAGTGCAAGCAGCCTAGGATTAACACATTTATTTTGTCCAGAACAGAATCTTCCATTCAACATTTAGGAATGTCAGGTTGAATTGTTTTTAGAAAATGTTTTGAAGTCTTTTGGAAAATAGTGAAGACCCTGATCACACAACGCCGGTCTTGGCTTCCACCATTTGCCAGACACTGTTTGATTTTGGGGGTTGCATATGCAAAAGCTACTCACATTTTTTCAGCAAAAATATTTATAGGTTATTGACTTTATATTGTGAAATATTCGGCACGAGTTCATATGGCGAAGGATGCACGAGCTTGCGAGTGCGTCTTCGCCATATGAACGAGTGCCGAATATTTCACAATATAAAGGCAATAACCTTTTTATTATATACCCAAAAATTCAACTGTCGGCTAGAATTCAGGACTGCCTGGTATCAATTTCTGAACGTAATATCAGATTATATATCTTTAAGTGGTTTGAAATGGAAAATAATGAAGGTCGTTAAGTGTCTCCCTACACGTTGAAAAACCACGCCCAACGGCGCCAAAATGAAGACAACGTTAACGTTGGTGGATGTGACGTCATTAAAAACATTGACGTTTTCCAACACAGGACGCCATTTTTTTCCGAAGCGTCGGTTATATTTCTTTTAAAATACTCCTGATTTCTTAGAAGAAAGTATTGAAAATCTAAACAGATTGCAGGTAGGTCATATTTGACAGCATAAAATGCAGTTAATGCACTTTGCCAGAACCTATATTCGTTTGGTTTTATGTTCTATCAGTCGATACGCAAGACAAGATGGCTGCCGATTTTTAGTATCGAAATGGACTAATTTGAAAGTAGTTCTATTGTGAACGTGACTGCTTATCTACGGGCAATATGAACTTGACTACGGGCAATATGGAAAAATATTGACTGGTAACTTCTGTCGAAAGTAAATGTGACATTTTCTGGGTATATACTTACAGTGTATATGCCATATTTAATGGTATGTTAACTAATGAGATTGTTAGTTGTTTTGAACAACTGGCCCCAGGTAGTTTATTGAACAATCAAAGTTTTAACAATTAGTTTACTAATGATGTTGTTAGCTGGTCACCAGACACAAGTGCATTTGACTCAGCCAGTGGGCCAGAGAGGATCAAACATGTACCTTTTTGTATAAAAGACAAATACCTTAACCATAGGGTCTTCTCATTTTGTTCATCAAAGCAGAACAGTTTGAGCAATTTTGGTAGAGGGTCACCGAAGGAATATTCCTGTGAAATTATTTTGAAAATTGGGCCAGGGGCCTTGGGGGAGATTTCATTTTGAGGTTTTCCTATTTTAAGCTCTGGTGGCTAATTTGTTCCGGGGAGCAGAACCATTTTGGCAAGTTTGTTTCACAATCCAGCAAGGAGTCTAAAAGGTGCAGACAGAATTGCAAACAGTGTAGACCCTGATCAGACTGCTCCTGAAGAAGCAGTCTGATCTGGGTCTGCACTATTTGCTTAGACCTATCTGTCCCAATACTTAGGACCATTTCTGTATCTCATCGGTGTATTTTCTAATGCTTAGCTTTGACCTACTCTGTCCTCCTTGAACACTCCAACATATTTGTGATTGGCATGTATTAATTCACCATGTCCCTGCCGTCTACCAGAGTCCCACATTCCCTCGTACTTTGAACCTGTGAGAGCATATGTGTATGTTCCTTTTCCATGTCGCACATGATTCTGCCACTCTCCCTCGTATGTGTCACCATTAACATAGAAATATTTGCCAAAACCACACCGCTGGTCTTCTACCCAGCTACCTGGAAAATTAAACTAGAGCTGTCACTATAGTTGACCAATGCCCCCCGTGGGAGCCAATTTCTGAGTTTTTGCAAAATTTCAAGGGGAGGTAATTCAGCCAAAAATGACAACAGAGTTATGGCCCTTGGTCAGAATGTAGCCCTTGTGATGGTGAATAAGTGTGTGAAGTTTCATGGGGCTATGTCAAATACTTTTGAAGTTATGATCAAGGTTAAAGTTTTTGTGGCGGACAGACAGACAGACAAACAAACAGACAGTGGACAGACAGACAAACAAACAGACAGGGCAAATATTATATGCCCCCCACCCCACCCCCGAATCAAAGATTCTCAGGGGGGGGGGGGGGGCATAAAAACAAATTTCCTGAACTCTACTTTAGGTAGATCAATAATATCATATAATAGCTATAACTGGCTCATGTGAAAGATAGAGGATATCTTACACAAGTGGTGCTTTCATATAAAATAACCACAGGTGTAAGATTCTTTTTATCATATAATGATTTTAAATCAGATTTTATTGCTAAAGACATTTAGCATAAAAACAAATTTCCTGAACTCTACTTTAGGTAGATCAATAATATCATATAATGGCTATAACTGGCTCATGTGAAAGATAGAGGATATCTTACACAAGTGGTGCTTTCATATAAAATAACCACAGGTGTAAGATTCTTTTTATCATATAATGATTTTAAATCAGATTTTATTGCTAAAGACATTCAAATGAATTTCAGTTTAAATATAGCTACCCAGCAGGCACACGTTACTAGGGCAATGTCAAATCAACATCGGTGCAACATCACGACGTTGCACCGACATTGATGTGATGTTGCATGAACGTCATGACGTCGCACTAATGTTGATGTGACGCCTGCTGGGTAGGATTGGCAATGTATCATTTTAACAAGTCTGTGCAATGAACATGCACAGGGCTTGAAGAAATAGACTGGACTGCATGATGCTTCCACACCCCTCATGTGAGTACTGGTAAATCGCTTCAAGGTTCTGAGCCTGCCCAGGAAAATTGGTTTCATTGGGTGGCAGGGCTTGAGAAGTCATTTCATCTCAATGTAGGGTAAAAAGTCCCACAAAATTGGAAAGCAACGTCTCCAAAATGACCTATACAGTGTTGAAGTGGACCTTAAACCTCAAATCAAACAAAATTATATTAGCTGCTTGAAGTGAATATGTATCTCTGGTCATTACACTGTGCCCAGCACACAACATGTATGCAACAATGTTAATGTGTCAACGTCGATCCAATGTCATGACGTTATGCCAATGCAACAATGCTTAGATGTCATATGCCCGCTGGGTGTGCTCAATAAATCAGAGCGCTGACAGCACTGGATGGTTGTCTCTTGAGTGTAGGCTGGGAAAATAGTCCTGAACGAGGACTTAGACAATTTCGTGTAACCCTTAAATTCCTGTACTATTTGCGAAACCCAACACAAGATTCCAGTCCAGATTCTATAGATAACCCTCTAATGCAACACTCTGTGATGTGACGTGACAGTTACGTCATGTGCCTGCTGGGTAGGATTAGCAATGTATCATGTTAACAAGTCTGTGCAATGAACATGCATCCCTGTTAACCCCACTTTATATAGAGAAAACTATGATTTACAGGAGTACAGTCAAACCTGTCTTAGTGGCCACCTCTATTAAGCAAGCAACCTGTCTTAAGCAAGCAGGCATTCAGTTTCCGAAAAAGGAAAATGCATTAAAATTCACCTGTGTTAAGCAATCACCTGTCTTAAGCAAGCACTTTTTGAATATCCCAGAGGTGCTTGCTTATTGCAGGTTGGACTGTTTATGTTATTTTTCTTATCTCTTCTCTAAGACGTAAGTTGCGGGTACTTGTTAGAACTGCCTCAATGATGTGGTTCTAAAGAGCACCCACAACCTTCAACAAAGATATGATGATTTTTCATCGAAAAAAAAAAATACCAGTTTGGAGATATAAAATAATGCACTACCAGTATGTCACATGGCTGGGTTATTATGATGGGGTAGCGTAACAGTGTTGATGTGCCAGTAACCATGTGTTATTACACATGCAGTATATAATTTTTATGAAATGATTATGACATTATCCCTTAAATAACCATGATAATATATGATAAAGGTACAAATGTCTTTATCTCATATGAGCTGTTTGAAGTGAATATGTGTCTCTGGTCATTACACTGTGCCCAGCGGGCATACAAAGTAAATGCAAAGTCGTATCAACGTTGAGGCAATGCCATGATGTTGCATCGACGTTGCTTCGACATCATATGCCTACTGGGTGTACTCAATGAATCAAAACACTGACAGCACTGGATGGTTGATTGTCTCTGAGTGTAGACGGGGAAAATAGTCCTGAACGAGGACTTAGACTATTTAGTGTAACCCTTAAATTCCTGTTCGTTTGTTTGAATTGGTGTTTAACGTCCCCATTAACAATATTTAGGTCATTTTGGAGACATTGCTTCCAATTTTATGGGACTTTTACCCGACACTGAGATGAAATGACATCTCAAGCCCTGCTGCCCAATGAAACCGGAAGGCTTATATGCACCGGACGATCTGACTCACACCGCTTTGCCTGGGCAGGCCTTAAATTCCTGTACTATAGGTGAAACCCAACACATGATTCCAGTCCAGATTCTATAGAACCCTCTCATGCAACACTCTGACCTCACAGTTTTAAGAATTATGCTGCTTTATGTGTATTTTCTATAAATAACATGCATTACCTTGATTTCAAACAAATCAGCAATAGTCACATGGACATCAACAACCAAACAATTGACCCAAAGTCCAAACTGCACACCAATACACAGTCAGAATATGACAAAATAGCCATCTCTGTCAATGTGAAGATTTGTTACTGCTTGTATTGAGATTTTACATCACCATCAACATATTTAGTTCATTTTGGAGGCATTGCTTCCAGACTTGTTGGACTTTTACCCGACACTGAGATGAAATGACATCTCAGGCCCTACTCCACATTTTGTTTGTTGGGACTCATACCTTAAATTATGCTCATTACTCTTCCTATATGAACAGTGAACACTGTAACTGGATGTGTGGGAGAAAAAGTGTCTCAGATATGCTTATTTACTGCCATGCTACAGATTTTCAAACTGAGTTTTTTTTTACTTAATTCTTCCTTGATCCACAAAAAAGAGAATAACCCATTTCATGCGAGAAACCCCTAAAGGGGCACCTTGGCAAACAGTGCAGGTCCAGATCAGAGTATCATCAGATGCCACAAAAATGCAGTGTCTTATCAGGCAGGGCCTGCACTTTTTTTTCTAATAGTACATGTATTTTCCGTCAAAAATAGAAAAAAAAATGAAAAAAAAATTAGGCCTGACACCTATTATATAACAAATGGACTTGTCCAACATATAGCAATGGAAGAGTCCACTAGTATACAGTAGGATAATATTTTCCTGATACAACTGGTCCAAGATAAGAAGTAATGAAGCATTATGATAACACATCCATGTGACATAGAGCCCTCTTTCATTTCTCCAAAACAGTAATATTTCTGATAAAAATTAGAAATATTTTCTTATTTAAACTCAGCAAATTACTGTTTAGATCTACAAATTCTGAATCAGTGACGCCAAAAATTTAATAGTCCAAAAAATTAATTTTCATCTATACCAGTTATTTCAAAGACAGCATAAATACACGTAAATGTTAAGAAAACTAGCTTACCTTCATATTTTGAGCCATCTGGATAGATAAATGTACCCTGTCCATGTTTTTTGTTCTTTATATATTCACCTATGTATCTTGCACCATTTTTGAACCTACATACAGAAAGATAAATCAACAAAAGGCAAATAGAGCTCTACAGTTTCAGTGAAGCAACCATCATGAAAACACGCCTATATAATTCTGACCCCTCTTGACCCCCACTTTTATATAGCAAAACTGGGGTTTATGGGGGTAAACCTTATTTTTCTTATTTCTGCTCTAAAATATAGATTGTGGGTACTCGTTAGAACCGCCTTGTCAGAAGAAATTACTGAACAGATCCACTGCTATGTTGTCAGATGCAGCAAGTTTTGATACAAAATGCCATACCATTAAACTCTGGCTGGCATTTTGAAATCTTTGGGTTTTTCCTTATTATATTATATTTGATAATACCAAAGATTTGACAATTCTGCATGTGCCAGCTCATCATCAAAACAAATTAAACTGACAGACAGTTAGAGAGGCTGTGAACGTGGGATACGCAAAATAAACTGTGCAATGTCACCACACTTGGATGTTTTATAATAAATTATTTTTCTTAAAACCAGCTTGGTATGAGAGTTGGAAGAGTAACAATAACAACAAACATGGCGGATGGTGGAAAATTGTAATCGCAATCCAAAATTTGATTATTTCAAACTCCTGTACATATGCCAATATTAGAAATTTTGGCTCTGCATTTGCAAGCAATTGTTGCAAAAATCACATTCAACTTGAAAACATGTTATTTACTGTTACAGTTGACTGAAATGAATGAAAATGAATAGTGTATGTCATTTGCGTCTGCCATGTTGTTTATACTTTTGATTTACTCGAGGGTCAACTTAGACTCAACTACCGGTAGATTGGTTTTGTCGACATCTGACAAGAGTAGATTCTTGACGTCAGAATGGTTAACTCTAGTACATGTAGGTCAAATGAACTGGTTCTCTCTGTTTAGGATACAGTAAAATTCCGCTATTAACCCTTAAGACGCTGAGAAAACTACATCTGAAAATATCTTCTGCTGATTTGTTTGCAATCTTTTTAAAAATATTTTTAGCATACAGGCAAACAGTGTGGGCCCAGATCAGACTGCTCCTATAGGAGCAGTCTGATCTTGGTCTACACTGTTTGCATAAAATTACTTTTAAGGTAACCGGCAGACGGCAAAGTAGACAACAATAGTTGACACTGCATTAAAAAGCTTTAATATTTAAAGGGAGCAGTAACTGTTATTCTTCTTTTGGGTTTTCTTCATACCATGTCCTCTGGTCATGCAGGGACCACCTTTGAGACTCAGACTGTTCTTATAGACCACTTTTGAACCGTCCCGAAGTCGGTCCTAATATAGGGATTTTACTGTATTGTAATACGGCAAATAATTCAAATTTTTGTCAGAGAAATACCATTTTCAAAGCCACGCATGAATATTTAGTATTGTACTATCTCACATGGACCTGTTTATCTATGAGAATTTTCATCCACACTGTACATTATGACAGAGTTATATACCTGTAAACTCCTTGGCCATGACGTTTACCATTTTCATACATGCCTTCATATGTATCACCATTTGGAAGTGTGGCTTTACCATGACCGTGTCTTTCATCTCTTTCATTTCGTTCACCTTCATACTCCTACAAAAAATGTCAGTTGAAACTTATGTGTCTAGAATATAGTAACCGACTATTCTATAAAAATTGTTCAATCAAAAAAGCACACTATTATGAGCTGCCGTTTTACTATTTAATTGAATTTCGAGATATCTATAAATAAAATTAATGATATCTGTAATAAAAACATAAGATATCAATAAATATTATAAGATATCTATAAATTATATTAGATACCTATTATTAATTTCATGTTATCCATAATATGCTAAGGGATATCTATAATTCCAATTATAGATATCTATTATTTGATATATATACATGTAGATACCAAATATTGAAGAACATGTTAGGATATCAATAATTACATTTATTAATATCCATAATATATTTTCTGATATCCATTACTGAAAAATGTGATATCTATAATTCAGCCTTTTAAATGAATGATATCTATAATTTGATTTTTAGATATCTATATGTGCAAAGGAATAATGGCTATCATAAAACAACTTTATAGATTTCAAGAAATATATATTACATATCATTGATCACATTTTATGATATCAAAAAGGTTGATAATTATAGATATCAATAATGTTAATTATAGATGTCTATAATTTAATTTATAGATATCTATACTTTGATTTACAGATATCATTAATAAAATTATAGATATCTCGAAATTGTATTAAATAGTAAAACGGAACCCCATATACTACTTCTATCTTCTTTTATTCTAAATGTCTGTGAATCAAAGCACTTGCAGCAATGATGGGTTGATTGCCTCTGAGCATTACGAAAACATGCCTATACAAATACATTGTAAACTTTGCCCCTAAGAAAACGAAATTTTTAAGATGAAAAATTGTGATATTTTTCTTATTTCTGTCCAAAATATAGCTTGTGGGTACACGTTAGAACCGCCTCGTTGAGGCGGTTCTAACAAGTATCCACACTATATTTTAGAGCAGAAATAAGAAAACTAAGGTTTACCCCTGTTAACCCCTGTTTTATTACATAAAAGTGGGGCTCAAGGGGATCAAAATTATATAGGCGTGTTTTCGTGATGGTGTGCTGGAAAAATGGTAAGGAATGCATGGGAACTGTTTTGTTCAACCCTTAAATTTCTGCATTTTAAGCAAACTGTGAAGACCCTGACCAGAAACCACATTTGGCCAACTCAGAGATAGCCTCTGTGACATCGATCTGATCTGCCCACAAGTGTCTGAGGCCATCCTTAAAAAATTATTTGTTTGTTGTCACCCAACCCTTAGTTTTCAAGATGGCTACACTGTTTGTCGTTCTGTTTGTGAATTTGAACGTAAATATTATATCATGTAATCTAACTGGCTGATATTCAGAAATGGGTGTGATCATTATTCAAATATTTAGCTGGATAAAGGTTAATGTTCCTTTACGTAAGAAAATTAAAAAAAAAAGATTCTCATGATGGCCAATAAAATTTTTGGGGAAGGGGGCCATTTTTCCAGGTAGGTAGGGTGACAGCAAACAGAAAAAAATTTATGGTCGGCCCCAGAATATGCCCCATATACCACAATTAACCTAAATATTCGGACAATTCAACATCTAACCGTACTTGATCTAAAATTTGAACAAGTACAATCTACCGGTACTACCTGATTTTGTGCCTAACAATAGCGGAATGAGTGGCAAACTGTGTAGACCCTGATATGGGTCTACACTGTTTAACCAGGCCTGTATGGTAAATACGGACAAATATAGCTAATATAATGTTATATTTGTTGTACAATATCTGACCATAAATAAATTTTGAATCTGAATACAGACCTCCATGTTATTAAATCTCCCTTAGGCACCATACAAATGTCCAATACAGTCAGTCGCAAATTAAAGCACACCACCCATCCAATGCAGGTTCAGTCTGCAAAATATCTTGATATCATCTTCACTGACAATCTAGATTGGGGTCAGCACATTTCCAAATCTAAAGCCTGACTAGGACATTAGGATTGACTGAGAGACATAATTTTGCTTTTGCTCCTAGGCAAACAAAGGCTGTTGCATACAAAAACATTGGTTTGCTATCAACTTCATGAGTATACATACCTGTTTGGCACCCCCATGTTAAAACTCAGATTCAGCAGGTTGAGAAGGTGGATAAACCCTTACCATGCTGAACCCGGATATACCTTTTTTTTTCGAAAGCAGTATAGTTCCAGAAGCCAGCTGATCAGGATCTATACTGTTTTCCATCCTGCTTCTGATCCATCGTAAAAATTGAAATCATGCAACACAACTGGCTGAAAATTGGGGAGGAATGTAGTAAATCGAAATATTCAGCATTTATGGCAAGCAATTTTACTATTTATTATGGAATGTAGTTATCTGATATATTATATCAGATATCTTATATAGGATATAAGATATCTTATATCCTATATAAGATATCTTATATCCTATATAAGATATCTGATATATCAATTAAGATATCTTATATCCTAAAGTAGATATCTTATATCCTATATGAGATATCTTATTTAATTCTGCAATTCAGATATCTGATATGATATATAAGATATCTTATATGTTAAATAAGATATCTTATATAACATATAAGATATCTTATATGTTAAATAAGATATCTTATATAACATATAAGATATCTTATTTACTAAAACATATAAGATATCTTATATGCTATATAAGATATCTAATATACTGAATAAGATATCTTATATAGCATATAAGATATCTTATATAACATATCAGATATCTTATATATTATATAAGATATCTTATTTATATTTGTATATAAGATATCTTAATTGGTATATCAGATATCTTATTTAACATATAAGATATCTTATATAGCATATAAGATATCTTATTTAACATATAAGATATCTTATATACGTTTGATAAATAAGATATCTTAATTAACATATAAGATATCTTATATAAATTGGAAAGAAATGACAAATAATAGTCACTCCCTCTCCATGAGGACTAAAAACTGTAATCGTACATAAAACGGGGTTCCCAAACAGGTGCGATCAGATAAAAGTCTACATTTTTTTTTTTTTTTTTTTTTGTTGAGAGAGAATAAATCCAACTTGCTTTTGTTTGTATAATTTAATAACCCTCCCTTACAAGACAGTGGAAGTGTTAATTGAACTTCAAACTTGAGTTATGCCAAGCACTGCTCGTTGCATGTATTTTGACAAAAAAAACAAAAAAAAACAAAGACTCTCGCCAGACTGTGCATATATTTAGCCTGGTTTCTGCCTCTACATTTCGCATAATTAGTTCAATTTTTCTTTGTCCCTTTTATCCTTTATTGTTTTTACCAAATGGAATCTTCCTCCTTATACATGGCAGGAGCCCATTTCGAAAATTAGGTATGACACATGATGAGAGGTTGTGTAATCTGAAAATAGCTGAACGTTTTACAAATAGTGTAGGCCCTGATCTGATCTGGGCCTGCACTGTTTGCCAGGGTTTCCGGTACAAAATGTTTTATGGAATGTTAGGCATAAATGGGGGTAGCCATTTCCAGGCAGTTTGGGGGAGACTTCATTATTTTTTTTTGTAAAATGTATTAGATATCTTATTTGTCAAATAAGATATCTTATATATTTAGGTAAATAAGATATCTTATATATTATATAAGATATCTTATATGCTATATAAGATATCTAATATATTAAATAAGATATCTAATATAGGATATAAGATATCTTATTTACTGGAATATATCAGATATCTGATATGCTAAATAAGATATCTTATATACCAAATAAGATATCTAATATGGCATATAAGATATCTTATATAATATATTAGATATCTTATATATCATATAAGATATCTTATTTCCATTATTAAATAAGATATCTTATATATTATATAAGATATCTTATATAATATATAAGATATCTGATATGTTATATAAGATATCTTATATGCTATATTAGATATCTTATTTAGCATATAAGATATCTTATATATTTTGGTAAATTAGATATATTATATATCATACTAGATATCTTATATCCTATATTAGATATCTTATATCCTATTTAAGATATCTAATATAGCATATAAGATATCTTATATAACATATCAGATATCTTATATAACATATAAGATATCTTATATCCTATATAAGATATCTTAGTTATTATATAAGATATCTTATATATATAAGATATCTAATATAATAAATAAGATATCTAATATAATATATAAGATATCTTATATAATAAATAAGATATCTACATTCCATAATAAATAGTAAAATGGCTTGCCATATGCATTGGCAACAAAAGTAGTATAATGTTTGATGGGCTGGAATGGCCATCCCTAGAGACCCTCTGACGTCCGTCTTGAGTAGTCCTTTTTAACATTCTTTTATCAGATACACTCTAATATGGATAATGGTGTCTCTTAATTAACCCTTATCTTGCTGAATATTCATTTAAGCCACACCCATTTCTGTCTATCAACCAATCAAATTACTTAATGTAATTTATTGCTACAAATTCATAAACTGAATGTCAAACAGTGTAGATCCTGATCAGATGGCTTCTTCAGAAGCCATCTGATCTGGATCTACACTGTTTCCAAAGATAGGGGTTGTTGTGAACAGCAAGATAAGGGTTAATGAAGATAGATACTTGCCCCTGTGACCAGTTCAACTCAAACAAGGGCATTGAAATAAAACACCATGCAATAACATGGGTGTATGAATGCCATTTGACATATCCCCAGCAACAATTCTGACCATTTGTATTTTTACAGGCCTACTGTGTGGCCCAGAAGAATTATTTCCTCCCAAGCACTATTCCTCGGTGGAATAGTCTTCCCTCCTCTGTGATATTGTTGTGGGACCATGCAGCCCTATGCGTATTAGCATAGTTTACTTGAAAATAGTTTTTAGAACACATCTAGTGATCATTTATGCTAAATTCTGAATTTAACGACTGGACCCACCCTAACTGGGGTGATGGTCAAATGTGACCGGCTAGACAGAAACTATTCAACACTTCATATTTGAGTGCGAAAAATACAAAAATGATAGAGAACTACTAGAAAGGGACATTGAAGATATTTTAAGGCCCGGTCCCACAGAGCTTGCGACCTCTCCACGACTAAAAAAATGGCAATCACAGAGCGGTTGCAGAAGTCGCAGAGAGGTTTTATAACGGTTGCAGCAAAGTCGCGGGTAGGTCGCTGTCCAATTTAGTCGCCGATTGTCTTTTGTACATGCACAAAAGACTGGCTGCGACTGATTTTGATCGCAGACTAGTTGCAATGGTTTTCTAGACGTAGCAGACCAATCTCCGATCGATTGCCGAACAGTCACCAATCGATCCCCGACCAAATTGATGCAAATTTTGCTGTAATTTCTAGCAACCTTATTGCAACTTATCGGAGACTGATCACTGACTTATCGCCGACTGATACGCGATCGATCCAAGACCTATCGCAATCGGTCGGCAACTGTTCGACGATGGGTCGGCGATCTATCGGTGATTGATCACTGATTAGTCGGATATTGATCTGCGATTGATCCGCAACTGGTCGCCGACAAGCTGTAAAAAGGTGTTAAAACCACCGAACGATTATAGTGCCAACTACAATAAAAAACTGTTAACATCCTAGCATCATTTAGACGACAGCTTTCAATGAGGCAACATGGTTCGGAAAGGCGGGCAAAAGAAAACGGCAGTGCAGCTGAAAAAAAACGGGAAGCAAGGCTTGAACACCAATTTTGGATGACGGGGACTTGCAGCAGCCCAGAGAAGACTCTCAGCAGTCAAAAATTTTGTCTGTGTCAAAAAAAAAACGCAAAACAGTCTGCGACAAGCTGCCGATCGGTTTCTGAAGAGTCACTGATTGATCGCAGACTAGTCCCTGATCATGTTTCACTTGTTGCATGTCAGTCGCCATTCATACGGCGATTCTTCGGGGACAAGTCGCTGACCAATCGCTGACTTTGGGCAACATTGATCGCCGATTGTTTGGCAACCGGTCGCCGACTGTTTTCAAAACCTTCAGCCATTTTCCTACTAAATTTTGAAGAAAACACAACCTGACACCCCTAAATTTTGAACTGGACTCATGCTGTGTATCTAACTATCTTCTCATACTGAGTCGGTCATATTTGGCCATTACCCCAATTAGGTGGGTGGCTAAATTTAGAATTTAGCATAAAAAAAATCATCACTGGATGAGCCCTTAAAAAGAGAGAAAAATATGGCATTGTTTATGATGATTTGGCTGAAGTTTGCAGAGACAGTGAAACTATAATAAGGTGGCTGCATAATGATTTATTTTGACGCTTGGTAAGTGCCTTTAAAAATTATTAGGTAGTCAACATCATGGAGGCTGCCATCCCCACACCCTGGCATTCAAGATAGAAAGATGCCAGGTTTAAACTTACAAAGACAGCAAATCGGGATCTGTAGAATCTTATTTAGTCTGCAGTTTCCTTAAAGTTTCAAATCAGTCTCGTTTTATCTCATTTGCATATAATTTGGTGCTGTGGTCCAAGTCTGTCGAATCGTTGTTATATGGCACTGGTAGATGACAGTGTAAGCTAAAATAGCCACAACTTAGTCTGGGAATTTATGTATTTTTTTTAACGCAACATTCAGGGATTTTCCTAACAGGTGCAACTTTGGGGCCGGTAATCGGCCCTTATTTTTCCCAATTTAGAGACAGATATTCCCGAATTTTATAACAAATTTCTCAATTTCTGATGTTGTGCTACATTTTGATAAAAATTTCATGAAAATTGAACCAAAATTGACAAAGTTACAGCAGATTTAAATTCCCAATTATAAATATTAGCGAGCTGCTTTTCCCAAACCCATCTGCCCCGGGACCCTGATTCTGAAGGGTAGGAAAATCCCTGACATTAACTTGCTGCTACTAAAAAACGATAAAAGAAAGCGCATTATCAACATCTGACTTTGAAAACGCTTGCATTCTTTGAATAACGCCGGTTAGAAAATGCGTCGATTCGTCCTTCCAAAACAAAATGGCGGCCGTCTTTTCCCGAATGTCATGAATAATTAATGAGGCATCAACAACAAAAGACATGTCCTAACAAGTTGCGCCTGCGCAGTCTCCACAGAAGCCAGTGCCCGGTAAATTGCAATCTAGCCCTTAAGTCTTCTTAGCTCATCTGTACTTATTCTCTATGCACTTTTTTACATATGCTCATTCGGCTCCCGCCCATAGGGGCTTGAAGAAATATATGGGCTGCATGATGCTTCCACGCAGAGCTGAATCCGGCCCGCACACTGGTACTGGTAAACCGCTTAGAGGATCTAAGCCTGTCCAGGAACCACTGTGCGAGGCGGACCGTCCATGCTAATGAACTCTATTGGTTTCATTGGGCGACAGGGCTTGAGATGTCATTTCATCTCAATGTCGGGTAAAAGTCCCACAAAATTGGAAGAAACGTCTCCAAAATGACCTTTAGTGTTGACAGGGACATTAAACCTCAAATCAAACAAAAACAAATCACATATGCTCTGTGCATACTGCAGAGAAAATGAACTGCTTCCTGTTTCTGGATTTGCTCTTCAGGATCAGAATCAGAATTGTTACTGCTGATACTAATCCGAGCCTTCTCTGACGTTCAAAAAGCCTTTTTTGGTTTGGTTTGGTTCATAGCCATTCGGCCGCCGTAACTCTCTGGTATTGTCTTTGTCTTCGTAAGCGTCATCTAATTATATAATCTCTGGGTACATTGTTAGACGCATTTGTGAAGTTCAGAAGTTAGTTTTATTTACTTAAATTTATTTTTTTTTTTTTTTAGCATTATCATTTAAAATCTTTTTGTTGAGTCAATGTAGTTGTCAAGTATGCTTAGGATTTCTTCTTGTATGTATTTGGATTCTTCTTCATCCTCTTTCTCTTCCAGGAATAGCTCAACTGTCAAGTACCTTAGGCCGTGATTCAGGAGCAGTTCTTGTTTCATTATCTCCCTTGGTCCTTAATATTTTGGGCAGTGAAGTAAATAATGATGTACATCTTCAATATCACCACACTCACAGAATGGATCGTCTGCTACCCCTGTCTTGTGTCTGTATTCCTTTAGTTGACTGTATCCATTCTGCAACTGTAGTAAAGCTCTCTGATGTTTTTGTGTCTTGAAGCTGATTTTCTTTGGCTTAACTAGTGGTTTCAGTTGATACAGTGTTCTCCCTTTTTCTGATAGTTTCCATCTACGTTGCCGCTTTGTAGTTCCCGCTTCCCTGGCTCCTTGCTGTATTTCTGCCTGGCTTGTCTCTCCATTGTCTTCAGGCATGTCCTCTGCCTCTTTAGCTGCCTCCTTGGCTAATTTGTCAGCTGTTTCATTACCAGCTATCTCCGCATGACCTGGTGTCCACTGTATCTTTACCTCTGTGCCACTCTGTTGTAGCCTAGACTCATTGGTTTTGACGCACTTAAGCATTAGTTGATGTGTCATTAATTTAACTTGCAACTCCCAGCACATTGGATTTGTGCAAGACATACGTGGACGTCTAGCAAATCTTTGTATATCATTTAAATTATTTTTCATCAACTGTCTTTGTGAAAATTATTGGTGAAAAAGGACCACCATGGTGACTGTCATTTAGGCTAACAGTCATATGAAATGACGCATCCGACAATATGCCATTTTTCTTGCAAGATAATTATTTAAGTTCAACAACAATACCAGGATTGTGTTCGGAGATCATAATTTGTCTGTAAAAACAAAATAAAATGACAAGAATAACTATTGTTTGACACCTGAAAGAAATTAAATAATCTTATCCTATTTTGCAAATGGCCGCCATTTATATGGCCTTGTTTCAGTGGGTAGGGAAGTTGCGGTGCTTGTTTCTCTTGCTTGCATTGAGTAATATACCAAAGGTCTGCGTCAGTATTTTCTTTAATAAATTGTTCATTATCATTAACAAGAATTTTCTTGGAATTCTTTTCACTTGGCAACATACAAACACACAGAAAATTACTTCATAAGTTTCTCTTCTTCCAGTTCCAACATATTTTGGTATAAGACGTGATATTAGTTTGAAAAGTAAAATTTTGTATACATTAGCAATTCATTCAAACAAATTGCATGTGAACTAATGCACCAGGTGACACTATAACAGAGAAAGCATGGTTTGTTTCCGATGTACCTTTTGGTTCTTAAATTTTTATGCTTCAATTTGAGGAAAAAAGTGCCTTAAGGATTTCTCTTAAAGATTTGGGCAGTCAGGGTAAAACTGTTGTAATTTTACTGGACAAACCTCAGATTTCTCAAAAATCACATGGATTTAAGACTCTAATGTTGTTCTACCAAAATGATGATGAGGTATTGCAAATTAGCTCCCGTAAGTCCAAGAATAGGAAGAAACTCGTTGGTGCGTCAAATTAGATGTGCGTCAAAATACATTACAGGACGATAGATCTTTCATAATTTGTAGGATGTCAATGCTGGTCTTTTTATGTGTCTTGTTCTCCCAGCCAAGTTGCAAGATTCCTACAGAGGTCTGACTATCGCTGAAGATCATAACTGAATCAACTTGGCGTCTTGTTTTCTCCTTGAGAATGAAGTCCAGGGTAATGGCTACTAGCTCACCTATTTTCTGATTTGGCGGTCACTACAGCCAGATATCTCGGGTTATGCTGATACGTCAAATGACATTCATACACCAGGACCTTAGTATATGGATCCCATGATGTAGATGAAAAGTCCAGAATTGGCTTGACTAAGGTAAGGTAGTTCTGGGCCTTGATTTCTTTAGGGCAGCTGGCAAGGTATCTTCTCAGGAAAGCCAAGCTTGATCGCCTTCTTTGATGTACATGGACATAAGAATTTAACATGTTGACGCAAATACTTACGCCTAATATAGGCTGTTGATCCTCCATTTCTTCTGACCCAATATCTGACATTTTGGCTAGTTATTTATGATCGAACAACGAAAACTAGACAGGCTGCGACTTTTATGTTTTCTTGCTCTTACCGGATGTAAACAGTGGTTACCAAGGGCAACATGGGAAGTTACCCGCGAGAAACGGAATCTAGACAGTTCACCAATCAAGAAGCGGTCCGTTTAATCACCGGATCGAACCGGATCCGACGTAATCACCGGTTGTCTTTCCACATCTATTAATAACTCAGAACATGTAGCTTGCCCCCCCCCCCCCCCCCCCCCCCCCAATCCATCGGGGTTTGAAGGAATAGATGGACTGCTCGATGCGTCCACGCAGGGCTGAATCTGACCGAACACGAACACTAGAATCAGAATTATTACTGGTGACACGTCAAATGACATTCATACACCAGGACCTGTAATATGGGAAGTTAGTCCCTAGCTCTAGCCAAAGAGGTAAACTAAGCTATACAATCATCAGCACCTTCAGCCGTCGAAATAATCGAATCGGGAAGGGCATTCCAATCTCTAATGGTTCGGGGGAAGAAAGATTCTTTATAAATGTCCGTTCTTGCAGTAAGGGTCTGAAACGTCATTGAATGGTGCTTTCTGCAGTGCCTAACTGGGGGGAACAAGGTCATCTGTTGGGATGCTGGCAGCACCCTTTAAACCTTTGTATAAGAGTATGAGCCTACTGTCTCTTCTCCTTTTCTTGAGAGACTCCCATCTTAATTTTCCTAGAATTCCAGTCATGCTCCCAGTTTCAAAGCAGTAATTTCCAGTTACAAATCTAACAGCTCTATTCTGACCTTTTTCAATTTCTTCATTGAGGACTACTCCGCTTGGGTCCCAGATGCAACTACGATATTCCAAGATTTGGCGAACAAGTCCCCTGTATGCTGTCTCTTTCACATCCTGAGGACACTGATGAAGATTTCGCCTCAGGAAACCAAGTGTTCTATTCGCCTTTGTACACATGTTGCTAATGTGTGTATTCCATCTCAAATCGTGACTGATTGTCACACCAAGGTACTAAATGGAATTCACATTTTCGAGGACCGTTCCCTCTAAAGTGTAAGAAAAGTAGAAGTAAAACAAAGATCAGGAATTGATACAATTAACTTACTCCATCCATAAAAGACACCAAAGGGAAAGAAATACAAACATTAAGCGACCAGACCAAAATGGAAACCTAAACAAAGGAAGGCCATATGGACAGTTACTTTCCCACAAAATGGCCATATGGCCATCCAAAATTAAAAGACACAAGTGATACACACAGTAAGTAACAAACAACAACATAAATAAATCGCCACAGAAGAGCCGCCTTGGAACGGTCAGTGGAAGATTTCCACTGGGGGGCTTAAATCGATTTTACGTGGCCACAATCCTCGCCCTTACTTCCGTCGCGATTTAGACAAATAATTTGTTCAGTCCGCATGAAGGCCTCCTAACTCATCAGTGCAACATCTCCGTGAACACAGAAATCAAAGAACCACAGAGGTGAGACAACGGTGAGGACTCGACAGCAAGAAACCACTGAAATGCTGGAGCAAAAGAAAACCAACAGTTAGACTCCGATGAGCCCGACCAGAGACAGAGCATCAGGCACCAACCAACATTATCTCTTTAATTTTCAATAAGCCTTTACGTTGGAGCCGTCATAGAATCTGAGGCCTGACCCACCGGCGTGCAATTAAAGAGGGAAGCAAAGTTGCCAACCGTGATTGGGTTAACTACCATGCATGCAGTCTGTCGTATAATATCCATGTTGTACCCAATCTTTTTATATCGAAGAATGATTTTACGAAATTGGGTGCTGAAGTCATTGCGGTTATATATTTTTCTGAATTTATATAAGCCTCAATTTTATTAGATCTCTTCATAGTTATCTGCATAATATTGCATTTAACTGGCTGAAATCTCATGCCCCATTTTCGGGCCCAACATCCTAATCTATCTCTGTCAGCCTGAAGTTTCAGTGAGTCATGTGTATCTCTAATTTCCCGGTAACAAACACAGTCCACTGCGAACAGTCTTATTTCGGAGTCAATGTCAGCGGAAATATCATTGCTGTACAGGGAGAACAATAGAGGACCAAGAACAGTCCCTTGCGGGACTCCAGACAAAACTGGCGCCCATACTGAAGATTCACCATTAACAAAAACCCGCTGTTTTCTGTAGCAAAGGAAGGAATCTATCCATTTTAGAGTCTTTCCTCCAATTCCATAACCAAATAATTTGGATTTAAGTAATTCATGCTGAGGATTTTTGCCCAATCATTAATAACCGTGCTCAACTGAGTTTCGCAACTATGCCTTTTCCTAAATGCATGTTGTCTGTTTGACAAAAGTTTATGTTCATCCAAGTGGGCCATGATGTTTGAACAAACTATGTGTTCAAGCAATTTACATAGAACACGGTTCAGTGACACCGGGCGATAATTTCGAGCAAGAGCCCTGTCCCCTTTTTTGAAAAGTGGACAGATGTTCGCTAGTAGCCATTCTTTGGGAATTTCACCCGTATCGAGAGATTGTTGGAAAAGATGAGCAAAAACTGGACCTAACCCAATTGCTAGTTCCTTCAGAACTCTAGGATGAAGCTCATCAGGCCCTAAAGCTTTAGAAGGGTTCAAGCCTTTAAGCAACTTGATCACTCCTGCCGAGGATACAACAATATTTTCCATACTAGTTAACCGCTGAAAGGATCTAAGCCTGCCCAGGCAAAGCGGTGCGAGTCAGCTTGTCCATATGCTTATAAACCCTATTGGTTTTATTGTGCGACGGCTTGAGATGTCATTTCATCTCAATGTCGGGTAAAAGTCCCACAAGATTGGAAGCAACGTCTCCAATATGACCTTTACAGTGTTGACGGGGACGTTAAACCACAAATCAAACAACTAAACAAACAAAAACATGTAGCTGTTTAAATAACCTGAGATTTAGACAGGGTCTAGTTATTTCATGTTTCTGTTTCTTTACCTTTGGTGTCACTGGTGGGAGCTGTGGGTTAATTGTATCGATTCCTGGTCATTTCTTTCACTTCTATTTTGGAACGGTCAGTGAAACGAATTCCACTGAAGTGCGAGGGGAGGGGGCTTAAATCGACTTTATGCAGCTGCAATCTTTTCCCTTTCTTCCGTCGTGACTTAGACAAATAATTTGTTCAGTCCACATGCAGACCTCCTAAATATGTGCTAGAAAGGGTTATCCTTTTGAAGCAAGGAATACACCACAGAACTGGAAACTATGGAGTGTACATGTTTTCTGGGCCATACTAGCTAGTTTCGGCCATTTAGGCCTCATCAGTGACCCTCAAATATTTTCAAAATTCCACAGCCTGCCCAGGAAAGGTGGTGCGAGTCAGACCGCCCATGCGTATTCACCCTATTGGTTTCATCGGGTGGCAGGGCTTGATATTTCATTTCATCTCAATGTCGGGTAAGGTAAAGTCCAATGTGCAAGCAACGTTTCCATAATGACCTATACAGTGTTGACGGGGGTGCTAAACCTCAAATTTAACAAACAAAACCACATAGGTGTGTGCTGTTACTGAGCGTTTCGGTTGGGAATAAAAGTTGTGATGTCTATGTTATAGATCACAAAAAGATGGGAAAATAGTAGTGAATGCAAGGATCAGGAATCGACACAACTAACCCACAGCTCAAATCAGAGACACCAAAGGGAAAGATACACAAACATGAAACAACAGACCCTAATGGAAACATCAACAGCGGAAAGCCAAAAGGACAGTTACTTTCCCACAAAATGGCCAACTGGCTATCCAAAACAAAATAATATAAGCGACACAAACACTCAAAGACAAACCATAACAAAAATAAAACGCGACAGAATAACCGCATTGGAACGGTCAGTGAAACGAACACCACGGAGTGGGGAAGGGCTTACATCGATTTTACGCGGCCACAATCATCGCCCTTACTTCCGTCGCGATTTAGACAATAATTGGTTCAGTCTGCATGAAGGAGTCTGTATTGCATTGTATCTCTCTCTCTCTCTCTCTCTCTCTCTCTCTCTCTCTGTCTCTCTCTTTCTCTCTCTCTCTCTCTCTCTCTCTGTAATTAAACAATGTATATCCAAAAGGCATATTTACATATCAAATTACGCCCCCCCCCCCCCACCAGCGAAACAGGACTTGAAGAAATAGATGGGCTGCTTCCACTCAGTGCTTAAACTGATTGCACAAGAATATCGGTAAACGGTTTAGAGGTTCTACGCCTGCCCAAGAAAAGTGGTGCGAGTCTGTCCATCCATGCATATAAAAATAGAAGTTAAGGCAATGATCAAGAATCGATATGCATATAATATGTTCTAAAGGGTTTCCTTTAGAAGCAAGGAATACACCACAGAACTGGAAAATATAGAGTGTACATGTTTTCTGGGCAAGACTAGCTAGTTTCGGCCAATTAGACCTCATCAGTGCCCCTCAAATATTTTCAAAATTCCACAATGGAATCAATGATCCCAAAGGACAAGAAAATATAATCTACACTATGATGTAGGGCAGGGAGACGTTTTACGGCCGCCACACATTTCCACTCATCGGCTGTAGTGACGTTAAATATGTTCTATTAAAGTGTTATCCTTTGGAAGCAAGGAATACACCACTTGAACTTGAAAATATGGATGGAGTGCACTTGTTTTCTGGGCCAGACTTGCGACGGAAGTAAGGGCGAGGATTGTGGCCACGTAAAATCGATTTAAGCCCCCCAGTGGAAATCTTCCACTGACCGTTCCAAGGCGGCTCTTCTGTGGCGATTTATTTATGTTGTTGTTTGTTACTTACTGTGTGTATCACTTGTGGCTTTTAATTTTGGATGGCCATATGGCCATTTTGTGGGAAAGTAACTGTCCATATGGCCTTCCTTTGTTTAGGTTTCCATTATGGTCTGGTCGCTTAATGTTTGTATTTCTTTCCCTTTGGTGTCTTTTATGGATGGAGTAAGTTAATTGTATCAATTCCTGATCTTTGTTTTACTTCTACTTTGCTAGTTTCGGCCAATTAGGCCTCATCAGTGACCCTCAAATATTTTCAAAAACCTATTGGTTTCATTGAGCTGCAGGGTTTGAGATATCATTTCATCACGGGTAAAAGTCACACAAAAATTGAAAGCAACGTCTGCAAATGAGGCGGTTCTATCGAGTACCCACAATCTGTTTTTGACAAAAAGGGCAGAGAATGTTAACCCACGCAAAATAGAAGTGAAGGCAATGATCAGGAATCGACATAATTAACCACAGCTCCCATCAGAGACACCAAGGGAAAGAAACACAAACATGAAACACAAACATGAAGCAAAGCCCACTTTTCTCCATATAATGCGGGGTTTAGAGGGGTTTAGACAGAATTGCTATCGTTATGAGATAAATAGATATATTTCATGCATAAATCATGAGTAAAAAAGTACCTTCAAATCATATTTGTAGAATCTTCTAAGATGCTTAATATAGCTATCCCCATATAACGCAAAAGATTATGCCAATGGTATGGCACAAAATGGTTTTTGTATTGTCAGTTGTAATTTAGGGTGATGACTGCGAAATACAGTGAACACTTATCTTTCAGGTGTAAAGTGAATGCAAGTCAGTTTATCAAACAATGAGTAAATAATGTGTTCTCGGAGATGTTGCACTGATGAGTTAGCAAGCCTTCATGCGGGCTGAACAAATTATTTGACGAAATCGCGACGGAGGAAAGGGCGAGGATTGCGGCCGCGTGAAATCTATTTAACCCCTCCGCCCCCACTAGTGAAATACTTTTCACTGACCGTTCCAAGACGGTTCTTCTGTGGCGGTTTATTTTTGTTATAGTTCATCTTTAAAAATGTGTATCGCTTATATCTTTTTGTTTCAGATAGCCAGTTGGCCATTTTGTGGGAAAGTAACTGTCTTTGGGCTTTCCGCTATTCATGTTTTCATTAGGGTCTACCGGTCTAGCTATTTCATGTTTGTGTTTCTTTCCATTTGGTGTCTCTGATGGGAGGTGTGTGTTAATGAATTCCATCCCGTATCATTGCCTTTACTTCTATTTTTGTGAGTTTTGGACAGTTACAGCTTTCCAAGACTTTTTTTGATAAGAATAAAGAATCAGCCACTGACAAAAATGAAATGTTGGTTTCAAGATGTTTTGCAGCCTCGAAAAAATATCAGAGATTTATTCAGACACAACAGAGATAGATATAATACCTCCAATAAAGATTGACAAAGGCCTGTTATTTCATAACCTGCATCAATTGTTGTCTAAATGCATGCGATGAAAATATAGTAATAGATGCCCAGGAAAATAAGTTCTGAATAGCCTAAATCAAAGACTACAGCCTACCAATGGCACCAAGATAAAGAATCACTAACAATTTCCAGGGCTTTTATTTCTATAATTTTTAGTTATTTCATGTTCGTGTTTCTTTCCATTTGGTGTCTCTGATGGAAGGTGTTGGATAGTTGTATCCATTCCTAATCATTGCCTTCCTCTCTATTTTACATGTGGGTCCGTTGGAAAATTGACATTGATTTTTCAATGATCGCTCGCTCATAGGTAGATAAAAATGCTTAATGTTCTGAAAAAAGAGGTAATCCTTTGGAAGCAAGAACTACAGTACAGAACTGAAAACTATGGAGTGTATAAGATTTTTCTGGGCCAGACTAGGTATTTTCGGCCAATTCCCTCAAGCATTTTCGAAATTCCCCAATGGAATCACTGATAACAAAGGACTAGAAAACAAAATCCACACTATGTTGAAGGGTGAAGAGACTTTTTACGACCGTCACACATTCCCTTGACTTAAGTGTTCTGAAAAGGGGTAATCCTTTGGGAGCAAGAACTGAAAACTATGGAATGTATTTAATACTAATAATTCTCGGAAGAGGATTTAGATAGATAGATAGATAGATAGATAGATAGATAGATAGATAGATAGATAGATAGATAGATAGATAGATAGATAGATAGATAGATAGATAGATAGATAGATAGATAGATAGATAGATAGATAGATAGATAGATAGATAGATAGATAGATAGATAGATTTGTCTGGGCCAGACTAGCTAGTTTCGGCCAATTAGGCCTCATCCACATCTTGTTTTGTCTGTGTGTTCTTGGTCCATTGTTGTTCACCCTGTACATTAATGAATTTCTACTGACTTTGATTCAGAAATAAGACTGTTTGCAGACCACAGTGTTTGCTACAGGGAACTTAGAGGTGCAGATGACTCACTGAATCTTCAGAAGTACGTGTATATAAATAGGTTAGTTAGTTCCGCAAGAAAATGGCGGATGAGATTTCCGTCCGATAAATGCAATCTGTAGATAGCTAGGAAGAAATTCAATAAAACATGTACACTTCATATTTTCCAGTTCTGTGGTGTATTCCTTGCTTTCAAAAGATAACCCTTTTATGGAACATATTTAACGTCACTGCAGCTGGTGTCTGGGAATGTGTGGCGACCGTAAAAAGTATCCCTGCCCTACATCATATAGTGTAGTTTATATTTTCTTGTCATTTGGGATCATTGATTCCATTGTGGAATTTTGAATATATTTGAGGGTCACTGATGAGGCATAATTGGCCTTAACTAGCTAGTCTGGTCCAGAAAACATGTACACTTCATATTTTTCAGTTCTGTGGTGTATCCCTTGCTTCCAAAGGATAACCCTTTTATAGAACATATTCCAAAGGCTAACCCTTTTATAGAACATATTTAAGATCACCACAGCTGGTGTCTGGAAATGTGTGGCGGCCGTAAAAAGTCTCCATGCCCTACATTATCGTGTAGTTTATATTTTCTTGTCCTTTGGATCATCGATTCCATTGTGGAATTTTAAAATATTTTAGGGTCACTGATGAGCCCTAAGTGACCGAAAGTAGCTAGTATGGCAAAAAAAACATGTACACTTCATATTTTCCATTTCTGTGGTGTATTCCTTGCTTCCAAAGGATAACCCGTTTAAAGAACATATTTACCTGACCTTGATTGCAAAGCCACCCACCCCCTCCTGGTCTAGAGCCTGCTTCTTTTCACTGACTGTCCCAAGGCGGTTCTTCTGTGTTACGGTTTGTCTTTGAGTGTGTGTATCGCTTATAACTTTTTTGTTATGGATAGCCAATTGGCCATTTTGTGGAAAGTCTTTTTGGCTTTCCGTTATTGATGATTCCATTAGGGTCTAGTTATTTCATGTTTGTGTTTCTTTCTCTTTGGTGTCTCTGACGGGAGCTGTGGGTTAATTGTATAGATTCCTGATTACTGCCTTCACTTTTATATTCCTTACCATTCTCGAGGGCGAATAAAAATCAAAAATGAGTTCCTTTAAGAGCAATGAAAACATTCATAAGAAAGAAGATGGGGGGGGGGGGGGGGGGTCAGGGAGAAATGAATACATACCACTAGTGCAGCTTCCCTGTCTGAGCTAGCTTTTACAGCGACATGGTATAGTGGTCTGAATTTTCTATCATTACGAAAACACGCCTATACAAATACATTGTAAATTTTACTACTGAAAAATGAAATTTTTCAGATGAAAAATAGTGATATTTTTCTTATTTCTGCTGAAAACATAGATTGTGATACTCGTTACAACCGCCTCGGTGAGGCGGTTCTAACGAGTACCACAATATATGTTTTTGTGCAGAAATAAGAAAAATAATGTATACCCCTGCGAACCCCAGTTTTCCTATATAAAAGTGGGGTTTAAGAGGGTCAAAATTATACAGACATGTTTTCGTGATGTTAAGTTAAGCAACGGGGATATCGGTTAGTACCCGGACGGGTGACTCTACATGGGTTGGCGACTGCTTATTTGGAAAGAGATGTCCTTTTGCTTGGTTATGGACTAACTGTCAGTTTCACAGTACCTTGTGAATGAAAGTCATTGGATGTGTCGCCAGTAACAAGTCTTATTCTGCCTAAATTCATATTAGTATAATATACATTATGTTGCAATTACCAGGTTGGAATTTTTTATCTCATTTTCTCGACCAACACCCTGATCTATCTATATCCTTCTGAAGATTCAATGACACTTCTGCATATTGCCGGGTTGACTATATAAGTTGATGTTTATCCAGTTCACAAGAACGAACAAACAAGAAAGGAAACGGAGATCCTGTTCCAAATCGTTGCCCTGTGCTAAGGGCATCTATTTCAAGCAAAATAGAAGTGAAGATAATGATCATGAATCGATACAACCACTAAACACCACCCCCGATCAGAGACACCAAAGGGAAAGAAACACGAATATGAAATAACTAAACACTAGTGAAAACATCAGAATTGAAACTGGCGACGCGTCAAATGACATTAATACACCAGGACCTGTGATATGGAAAGTTAGTCCATAGCTCTCGCCAAAGGGCTAAACTTAGCTACAAAATCGTCAGCACCTTCAGCTGTTAAAATAATTGAATCGGGAAGGGCATTTCAATCTCTAATGGTTCGGGAGAAGAACGATTCTTTGTAAATGTCAGTTCTTGCAGTAAGGGTCTGAAACGCCATCACATGCGGAAAGCCAAAAGGACAGTTACAAATAAACCGCGACAGAAGAACCCTCTTGGAACGGGCAGAAGTTTTTTTTTTTTTTCTTTTTTTTCTCCTATTACTGCTACTCGCTCACATCTGAGCATTACGAGCAGGATTACCTGGGTGGTAACCAGTACTTTTTTAAGCAATGTGGATGAAGTGCCTTGCTCAAGGGCACAACACCTTGGTCAGCGTGAGGATCGAACCCGCAACCTCTCGATCACAAATCCGATGCGCTACCACTGCACCAAAGCGCTCCACTAGTAGTAAGTATTTTACTGAGGGGTGTGGTTTGGGGACGGTACTTACAAACACCGGATCGGGCCCAATTACCGGATCAGACCCTATTTTTCCCATTATTTCCTTAGTTTTTCGACTTTTTTCCATATAGTTTTTATTTTTATTATTTTATGAGTTTTTATTATTTGGTTCCATTTTGTTATCACATAAATATTGGCCATTTTTATATGTAGCAGAGGACATTTTTATTATTATTATTATTATTATTATTATTATTATTTTTATTATTATTATATTTCGCCACAAGTTCACATTTCTTACGACTTATCTGCAGGCAGCTGGTTCATATGAAATGCTGAATCCAATCTCTGAAAAATAAGATAAAATTTTAAAGTCGTCTGCCTTAAATTTTTGTATGGCGCTTTTAAGACAACTAACACGCCAGTACGCTTGTGTAGATATTCATTGTTGGTTTTTCAAAAGGCATATGTGGTCTGATCATTCATGGAATTTTTCAACTTAAGACAGTGCATGTATACAAGCATGCGCGAGAAAATGTTCAAAACAATCACCGGAATGAATCTGAGCCTAAAACTGAAACTTGAAAGCCGAACAACATTTTGTGCTGACTCATATTTCTATGCCGGGTGGGGGGGGGGGGGGGGCGTACTTTAAAACTTGCAGCACAGCGAAGAATCACAGAATGAATCTGTCATCAAAAATGAATAAATATACATTACTGATGAAATTATCAGACTCACCAACACCACGGCAAAGGCACCGACTCGAAACGGTCGGTAAAAATATCTGGCGGGCTTAAGTATACTTTATGGGATCCCAACCTTCACCCTCAGGGTCTGAGTTCGCTTTTATGGCAAAAGCTTTCTGACCTTTTGAATACAAAAACTCCTTTGCCGCTCCATGTGTACTGCATTGGTGTATCTTCCAATAAGTCTGAGAGAAAAAGCCCTTTCCAAATGACTTCCGCGTGCCAGACATACATTATGTATCAACGAAAATGTATTTCCCATGACCAACATCACGTGGATTGCCATCTTGTTGTTGCGATGTTGAAAAGCATTATCAGTATGGCGTTTACGTTATCAAGATTGTGGAAATTACCGTGCACTTTACCTTCCCGATTTTGTACCGTGAACTGGATCATTTTATAAAAACTTTGCATACCAGGCAAACAAACGGTGTATCGGTGTTAACTATTACATGGAAACATGCTAGAGGTAATATTTGCAATTTGGGATGTGGTATGATCATCTAAAACACCCTATTTGCAATAAATTAAGGATTTCTTTTGCTTGCCGTGGTCTTTATCATCACCTGTCGGGCTCGGGGAAAAATTTGGGCGAGCATTTCTCGAAAACCAGGCAGTTTCTGCCTTCAAAGCAAACGTCCTCAAAAATCGGAAGTTGAGCAGAGTATCTATCTATCTTATACTGAGTCGGTCATATTTGGCCATTACCTCAGTACTTGCTCAAGGGCACAACACTTTGGTCAGCGTGAGGCTCGAACCCGAAACCTCTCGATCACGATACGCTACCACTGCACCAAAGCGCTCCACTAGGAGAAAGCTAAAAGGAGAAATCCAATATTATGGCTCTGTGTGTGTGTGTGTGTGTGTGTGTGTGTGCGTGCGTGCGTGCGCGCGCGCGCGCCTTAGCGCACGTGTGTGTTCTTGCGGTATAGAGCTTGAAGTTTCTCCTTTATTTTTTAAAACGCTTGTTTCACGATTTCGAAAGAAATCGTTGAGACTATATTCTGATAGTGTAAATATCAACTTCACGTACCTGTGGCTTGTCATGGCTTTTTTGCTGTTTTTCTTATTTTGTGGTAGAATAGAATAGAATAGAATAATTTTTATTGCACAGATATACCCATAATTTGGGTTATAGGCAAATCAATGGCATATGGCAACAAACAAATGATGAACAATACCCACCCCCTTCGAAGTACACACATCCACACACAATACTAACGCACATGCATGATAAAATCATCATCAGTGACGGAATACACAGTCAATGGTTTGGAGTGCGAGATTAAAAATCATTTTTAAAAAATTATGTAATGCAGCATTCTTTTATGTATTTACCGATAGCTGTAATAACATTTTTGTTATCATTTGTCATTAGCTCAAAGAATGTTTTAGACGGATCAAGACTTAACAAAATGTTTAGATCTTTTAGAGAGTCATAAAGTGTTTTCCTTTGGTCTTCATACTTTTGACATTGACACAGAAAGTGAACTTCGTCTTCAACAAGGTTACATAAAGTGCATAATCTTTCATCTGGACGTTCGCCCAAATATCTACCACGTTCAATTCTAAGTCTGTGAGCACTGACTCTGAAAGAAGATAAACCCTTTCTAATAGTTTTATCATAAATGTCATCAAGATAAGACTCAAAACAGAAATTCATTTTCAAAACTTTATATGTACGTAACTGTGGTATGTGTGTACGTAATATGTGGTATGTCGTTGTACCAAAGCGCAAATTTTTGTGACGTTGTACGCACACTAAGGACGCCAATCTGTCACAATCTGTCTCGTCTTGTTCAGAAATTGCTTTTCGTTGGTCTACACCCGAATTTGATCTCTGACAATGTATTCAGTCTTTTTATAGAAATAAATTTCTATATTTTCATAAACCTATTTCGGACCTGTAGTGAGTTATTATAGCACATATTTACAATGAAATATAAACAGATTGGTTGTTTCGGCCTAATGGGGCGATCATTTTGGCCTATCCGCGGCGGGTCGTTTCGGCCAGATTTTGCGCACGCGCGTGTGTGCACAGGAGCTTGAAGTTCTGTCCATAAATAATTCATAATGTCCAAAAACAAAAGTGACAGTAAGCCATTTCGAAATTGCTTCTGGAGCTTATGTATTTGGACATTTTTAGCACGTTTGATGGACCAAACTTCAAGCGCCTGTGGTGTGTGTGTGTCAATTATCGTGTGATTAATATGTGGATGCAGATAGCATTCAAGAACAACTTCAAAACACTGATCGTCGAAAACCGGGAGGGGTGGCATACTCCATACACTCACACTAACTTCTGTTACTGAGATATATTAGCAACCAACTTTAGTGCCACACATTTACAAATCTGTCTCCACATCACACTATATGACACGAGAGACCAATATAAGTCTTTTGTTTTGTATGTATTGGAGTTTAATGGCCCAATCAACAATAGTTAGGTCAACACGGACTTTCTACTTATACAGTGATCGGTCACATTTGACCATTACTCGCAGGTGTACATTACATACACTCCAGATTTGGAGGATGAAACCCTACACAGTAATTATAGACATCCAAACACTACTTAATCACTCAATAATACTACTTGCCGGGACTTACCGGTGGTGGGCAAAAAAACGTCTTTGGCCGTTTGTCGCCATTGTAAATGCGATGATATTTGTTATGTTATGCACTTATGTATATTGTGATAACAACAACTGAAGAACGACTGATGTGCTCTTTCTATTATCTATTTTTACTCAATCATACATATGGTGAAAACATGTAGTAAGATATTCTAACTGACTGGTATTAGAGAGGCTGTTGGGTATTTATATTCCATCGCAGTGCGCTCCAGTCAAGTGTAACCAGTAGCATGCAACGGTTATAATAATATAACATCTCCCTCCTTTTGAAGAAATTCACAAACAAACAAACAAACAAACAAACAAAAAAAAATCAAAATTCAAAATCAATGTATCTGTCTCTTGTTCACACAGGTAATGTCGACCTTCGACACTTCAATGTTCTTATCTTATAATAAAGACAAGTTGTTGTAAATAATTCTGACGTATCAAATATACTATCAAAATTATTCAAGATAAAGAAATGTTCTCAAGCTTATAATTCAGACGTTTAATCTTTGATATCAAGAAACTGTCAGTTGAATTTGTGAGAAAATCCGTTACACCCAGGAAATAAAAGTAATTTTAATTGAAAGTTCACATAAGTGTCTGATATTTCCGCTATCCACCCTGTTTGAATGTTAATCACATTGAGTTAACGATCCGTGGGCGGACTGTGCGCCCATATCTTGTAATATATGGCACTGAGTCTGTCTTACTTGGTGGCCTGTCTGAGTCATTTTCCTTTTTATCAGAAACACCTTCATCAGTGCACTGGGGTTCCTGAAGGGATTCTTTCTCATTTTCAGTTTCTCCGGTAGGCTGACTCAAATGAAAATGTCCAAAATCTCTATTTTGCGCATTCTCATTTGCTTTCAAAAGGTGTCGCCTGTTACGGCGATAAACCGCACCATCAGGGGTCTGAACAAGATAAGACTTTTCATTTTGTCTGTCAGTTACAACACCTGGCTTCCAAGTTTTGTCATTTTGCTGTATTCTTGTTTTATCCCCTACTTCAAGAGGTTTCAGTGACTTTGCATTGCGATCAAAATATTTCTTTTGATCTTGCTTTGATGTTTGCATTCTTTCTTTGACAACTATATGATTCGGCGTTTCAGGTAATAACTGATCACGTATCACCGGCAGATTCGAACGTAAACGTCTTGAAAAAAGCAATTGACTCGGAGAGAATTGAAGTTTGTTTGGCGTCGTACGATATTCAAGAAGACCTAAATAAGGGTCCTTTCCGTCTGACTTAGCCTTTGAGAATATTCTTTTGCAAATTCCCACGCTCTTTTCAACAAGCCCATTTGATTGGCTGTTGCCGGGAGAAATTGTGGCATGCACAAAATTCCATTCTCTGGCGAACTCGGAGAACTGTTCACCTGTAAACATAGCAGCGTTATCAGATTTTACTACTTCTGGCGAGCCGTGTCGCGCAAAAACGCTCTTTAGTTTAGCTATGATAGTGCTAGCTCGTGTGCTAGGAAGCTTTTGTACCTCAAAATACTTGCTATAATAATCAACTGTAATAATGAAATCCTGGCCGTCCCATGAAAAAAGGTCCGTAGCAACAAACTGCCATGGGTAATCGGGGATATCATGCGGTCTGAGTGGTTCTTTTTGGTTCGACCTTCGGCGTTCAAGGCATACGGTACAGTTTAAAACTAACTCAGAAATTTCTGTGGAGATTTTCGGCCAAAACATTACATCTCGTGCTCTATTTAAAGTTTTTTCGCACCCGAAGTGTCCTTGATGTAGAATTTCAAGCATTTTGGGCCTAAGGGTGAGTGGTATGACTAATCTATGGCCCTTCAATACCAGACCATTTTCGACGGTAAGTTCGTCGCGGAAATTCCAATAATCAGTGATCAGCCTAGGACATTCTGATCTGGTTACAGGCCAGCCTTCTAAAATCACTTCCTTTAGCTGCTTCATTTGTGGGTCAAGTTCAGTATGTGTTTTGATCTCCTGAATTTTTCGATCACTCACAGGTAAGTTTGTGAGTACTGAATGTACGTGCAAATCCATGCCTTCGGAAAGTTCTGGGTATGTATCTTTCAACATGTTTCTGGACAGGGCATCGGCTATGTGTAGCTCTTTCCCCCTTTTGAAAGTAATGTCAAGGTCATATTTCTGCAGCTGTAGGAGCATTCTAGTGAGCCTAGGTGGGCATAGATACAAAGGTTTCTTTTTTATCGACACAATTGGTAGATGATCTGTTTCAACAACAGTTTTCCGACCATATACATATGTATGAAACCGCTTACACGCAAACACTATTGCATACATTTCTTTTTCAATCTGCGCATAATTCATTTCCGACTGTGTTAGAGATTTCGACGCATATGCGATTGGCTTACCCTCCTGCATGAGGGTAGCGCCTAAACCAGATTTCGATGCGTCGCACTGTATCGTAAGGGGCTTTTCTTTATCGTAGTATGCCAGAACTGGCGCTTTGGTAATGAGGTTTTTGACCTCCTGAAAAGCATCAGCTTGTGGTTTATCCCAAGAAAAGAGAACGTTGCTCTCTAACAGCTTTCGAAGTGGGCTCGTTATTTCGGCCAAGTTTTCACAGAAACGTGATAAATATGTGACCATGCCTAAAAATGTTTCAAGCTCGGACCTGCATGTTGGCGGGTCCATATTAAGTATAGCAGAAACTTTGCTCTGTGACGCTTTCATGCCACTGTCAGACAAAATATTACCAAAATACTCCACCTCTGAAACGCCTACAACTAATTTATCCTCATTGAACCTTATCCCCTTTTCAAACGCTCGTTCAATTACCTTCCGTAGGTGCTGATCATGCTCTTCGCGGGTGCGACCATATACTAGAATGTCATCCACTATTGCCGCGACGCCCGGTAAACCCTCAAAACACTCGTCAATTTTGCTCTGAAATTGATCTTGGCTACACTTCAAACCAAAGGGGAGACGAAGGAAACGGTACCTTCCGAAGGGAGTATTGAACGTAGTGAGGTATGACGACCTAGTTTCAAGTTTAATGCTCCAATAACCTGAGCGTGCATCCATTTTCGAAAAGTACTTTGCACCTGAGAGCTGGGGCAGAATGTCCTCTAGCGTTCTCATGGGGTAATGCGGCCTTTGGATGGCCTTATTCAATTGTTCGGGGTCAAGGCATATTCTGAGTTTACCAGACTGTTTATTTTCAACAGTTACTAAAGAATTTACCCATTGAGTTGGGGACGTAACAGGTGTAATAATTTGTTTCTGCAACATGCGGTCAAGCTCCGCCTTTACCTTGTCGCGCAACGCAGCAGGTATACGTCTCGGCGGATTAACGACTGGGGTGACGGCGGGATCAATGTGAATTTTGCATTCGCCAGGAAACAGGCCTATGCCTTTAAATGCTTCCGCGTACTGTGTTAAGACAGTTGCTTTCGTAAGATACGGAGAATCAGATGTTTGTATTCCGGTCGCGTCACATGACAGCACTAGTTTAATGAGTTCGAGATCGATACTTGATCTCAGACCAACGAATGGGGAAGATAATGTTTCTACTACGTAGAAATTTAACACCTGCCGCTTACCTGAGTAACAGCAGGTAAGTTTTACACAACCGAATGTGTTTAGCGTTTCACCTCCATAGGCTGTGAGTTTGATCATGGGTTTTTCGAGCGGGTGACTAAGATGCAACTGTGCGTAGGTTTGACGCGGCAAAATGTTTACCTGGGAGCCAGTGTCAACTTTAAATTTGATAGGAAACGAATTTGGGCCTACCTGCATATCTACGAATACCTGGTCCATTTTGTCGTTACACTCAATACTATCCACAAAGAAATCCTCACATGCACTTTCATTATCTTGTATTTGTAAATTAATCATCCCTTCAGAAACTTCGTGCACTGATTTGCTTGATTTCTTAGCCCTACACACTGAACTAAAATGGTTCCACTTTTTACAAAAATTACATTGTTTTCCTTTGGCCCTGCAAGTTTCTGTTCTTAAATGCTGGTATCCACAATTGCTACACACGTTCCTGTCATCGGCGCGTCCCGGACTCGGCATCCCCTTGTGCTGGCTCATCGGTTGTCCCCCATGCGACGCTGACGCCCCTTTAGCGTTTCTCACGACGTGAACTTCAGCGGGAGCAGCGGCCATCGTACGTAGCTGCTCTTGTGCATACTCGTAGCTCTGGGCTATCTGAATAGCCTTGTCCAAGGTCAGCTGATCGCCCTCGTTGATGAGTTTTTCACGAATTTTCGGAGAGGTTACTCCGAAAACTATTCTGTCCCGTATCATATTGTTCATATTCGTAAAACTGCAGTCCTGTGCAAGGAGCTTTAACTTTGTAATGAACTCATCAACAGTCTGTGAACCTTGAAGTTCATTGTTAAACTTGTATCTTGCGAACACTGGGTTCAGCTTCGGTCTCACGTGATTGAGAAATTTCGTGTAATGTGGTTCAAGTAGCTTTTTCTCAGCAGCCGTCAGAGTCCATGTGTTATACACGTTTCTTCCTTTTTCTCCTACCCATAAAAGAAGATATGTCACCTTAACATCTTCTGGTTTGTCCTTCATGGGCCCATTAAACACCAGTTCAACATGTTGTTTAAATGCTTTCCATGCCTCGGGAAGGTTTCCCGACTCCCAGTCCATGCGTGGTTGTGGTATCCCTGATAAGTCCATTTTGCTAACTTCGATAAATTATTTATCCAATTAAGACGTTATCAGTTACGTAATCACTTATTTCTCCGCTATTCTGACACCATGTTATGTTATGCACTTATAATGTATATTGTGATAACAACAACTGAAGAACGACTGATGTGCTCTTTCTATTATCTATTTTTACTCAATCATACATATGGTGAAAACATGTAGTAAGATATTCTAACTGACTGGTATTAGAGAGGCTGTTGGGTATTTATATTCCATCGCAGTGCGCTCCAGTCAAGTGTAACCAGTAGCATGCAACGGTTATAATAATATAACAATATTTTCTATAAAATTGTATTTTTTTTTGGAATCGAAACGACAAAATTGACCTTTAAACTTTAAAAATAGACATGTCTTAGCTAGTAATTATTGGTTTCTAGAATATTTGAGGATGTTTTGATGATAATTTCACCTGTTAAACTTAGGTAGGTAACGAGGTGGGATGGTCTTAATTATTTGTAATAAAAATGCGCAAAACAAATGACTAAAATTGCGGAAGATGCAGGAATGAAGTCTAGAATATATTTATCTACTCATTTAAAGTGTAATTCGATCGATTTTCTGTAACAGTCAACTAAAATATGCCCATGATAAAAACCTATTTACAATGTATTTATAAGGAACCAGCGGCTTTTTGCCAACCACAAAATATCGTTATCAAAATGAAAAGTAGTTTTGCGTATGCGCAGTGACAAGTAAACAAGGTCACGTGTCAAAACATTGGATCCGTCTATATGTTAGGGGTCTTTAACCTTCACAGGCACAGGGGGCCGCAGTTAGCCTCCCGATCCGAAGGACAATGCACTTTTTAACATTCATCCCTCAGAGGTGTAAAATGTCCCTCAATCTTACTCGCCCTTATCGTCTAAACTTTTCATTTAGATGCTAAAAATGAAGAAAAAGTAAGGTCAATTATGAAAACCTTACTCGCCCTGCCTTAAAACTTACTTGCAAATGCGAGCGGGCGAGTGGAATTTTACACCCCTGATCCCTGCAAATGATGCCTTCCTGAAGGAGTGGTCTGATCAGGATCTGCACTGTTTCCCTTTGTGTCTATATCTTTTGGACTCCCTGATGGCTCATGGAACAAATTTGTTAAAATTTTAGGAGAATTACAGCAATTCCTCAAGGCTTCAGAATTTTTTGGACTTTTATGGTAAGCCAACACTTGCTGCAGAGGTTGGTCTGTTCTGTTTATGTGCTTACAGGTGTTGAAGGTTTTGTCATACACTGGCTCAGTTTATTTATTTACATATATTCAGTTTAGCTCCAGTATCTTGAATACTTTTGAAAACTTGTTTGTGATAGTGGTATTTGGATTCCTGAGGATTAATCATGAGGCATTTAAAATGAGGAAGACTTTTCAATATTCAATACATGTACATGTATGTGTATTTACAGAAAACCCCTGTAGTTAACCCATTGTAGACTCTTCCATTGCTATATGTGTATGTTGGAGAAGTCCATTTGTCATATAAGATGTGTGAGGCCTATTTTTTCATTTTTATTTTATCTTTGACAGAAAACTCTGTCTTTAAATAGTGCAGGCCCTGATCAGATGCTGCATTCTGCGGCATCTTATCTGAGCCTGCACTGTTTGCCAAGGTACCCCTATAACCTTATAGGGGTTTCCCGCATGCAATGAGTTAACTACTTGGTAGCAATGTTGTTCAATGTTCTTACTTCAATGAATACATTATACATTGATTCACACTGCCGTCGCAAAAAACAATGGTTCTGTTCAATATGATTGAACGTTGGTGACGTTATGGCACCAACGGCACTGTTCCGCAGTCAATAGAAAAACTGCTTGCAATTGTTTTCTTCTTTTATTTTAGCCCTTAAACAAGATTTTCTCGTCATATGATGGATGGAAAATAGTGTAAATTTAAGTAATTAATAAAGGTTATTTATTTAACTTTCATCAAATTATGAACAACATCTGGTCATGAGCAAAGTTTAAGTGAACCCCTGAGAGTTCACTTACTTTGCTTGTAACACAATTTGTTGTTCATATTCGATAAATGTGTTCATATCTAAAACAGAATAAAGGGTTATTAATTAACCCTTTTTGTACCAGAAACCCCAAAACGGGTACCCTGGCAAACAGTGCAGGTCCAGATAAGACGTCGAAGAATGCAGAGTCTGATCAGGGCCAACACTGTTTGCAAAAAGTATAGCCATCTTCCAAACAAATTTTGAAGAAAACACAACCTGGCACCCCCTAAATTTTGAAATGGTCTCCTGCTGTATATAAGGTGGAAGATTCCATTTGGTACAAAAAGGGTTAATAATGTAGGATATATGTCTGGTCTCCAACATGGTGGATCAGACAAGAATAATCACTGCAAAACTGCATTGTGTGCAACCGGTCAATTAGCAAGCCATGTTGATATATTGATTGAAGTTTCACTACATAGTTTCATTGATAACATTTTATTATTTTCATTTTTTTTTTTGCTAGAGATTGACTAAAGTCACCATGGAGCCACAAACTGGTAGTGAATCTATGATGCAACAGGCCCAACACATCTGGTCTATGTTAGATGATATGGCAGAGAATGATCCAAAGGCATACAGAAGATTCATTGAGAAGCAGAAAGCTGAACAAAAAGAATACACGTCTCCTCCAGAACCTCATATGTGTGTTCAAACACAGATGATAGTAGGTCTTAACCCTTGACCTGCTGAATATTTAAAAAAGCCATACCCACTACTGATTATCAACCAATCAGATTACTTGATGCAAATTATTGCAACAAATTAATGAACTGAATGGCAAACAATGAAGATCCTGATCAGATGGCTTCTTCGGAAGCCATCTGATCTGGATCTACATTGTTTGAAAAATAAGGCATATCCGGGCTCAGCAGGACAAGAGTTAATAAATTATGTCCAGTATGTATGAAATAGTACATAAAGGCTAGCAGGCACATACTTGAACCAGCCCATATGTGAGGTTACTTTTCCCATCAGAGATGTGATGGTTCAGGCTAACCTGTGCATATATGAACAGTCTTGCTGCAGCCACCATTGTTATGTACACTGAAATTCCACTGTTAAGAACAGATAAAATTTATACTAATTCTGCTCTTAAAAGCATAAAAAGTTTCCATTATTCTTTTTCTTTTCTTTTTTTTTTTTCTCCATGTTTTGTACACCCAGTATGCCCATGTAAGAGACAACCTTTGAAATTTGAAACTGTTCAAACTTTTGAACAGTTTCAAAGTGGTCTGATAGAAGCCTCCGTGGTGTAGTGATTATACTACTCACCTTGTAAACCAGGTATCGCAGGATCAATCCCAGGGTTTCGCCAGACTTTTGGATGAGTCTTTAAACAGAGGTCCTGTCTCCGTATGACCTTAGCTGTTGGTGAGACGTAAAACTCACTCACTCAAAGTGGTCTGAATATAGAAGATACAAGAATCTGTTAACCCATAAAATGCCAATCACGACAATTGTAGTCTGCTTTACCATCTGCCAGTTACCTTAAAAGTAATTTTTTGCAAACAGTGTGACCCCAGATCAGACTGCTGATCTGGGCCCACACTGTTTGCCTGTATGCAAAAATATTTTTTAAAAAGTTTGCAACAAAAAAATCAGCAGACAACATAAGCAGACAACATTTTCAGATGTAGTTTTTCTTGGTGTCTTAAGGGTTAACATAAATTGAGAGCATTACCTACAGAAGCTATTTACAGACAAGGGATTTTACTGAAGTTAGTAGCCCCAGATAGGAGGGGGTATCCACATATTATTGTCCCCCGCCTTTTCGAAGAAAAGCGAGGGGATATAGTATTCGGCTTTCCGTGGTGCGTGGTTCCGAGCTTGTAGTAAGTACCTTGTGAGCACAACTCCTCCGATAGTTCTAAACTGATCCTTCTGAAATTTTACAGGTGTCTTTATCATGGTTTGAAGTTGTGCATGTGCTTTTTTCAGAATCCTTGAATTAATTTTTTTCACTTTTTTCACTTTTTTAAGTTAGACTTTTTTTGCATGGTTCTGAATTCATAGTAGGTACCTTGTGAGCGCAACTCCTCCTACAGTTTTATACTGATCTTTCTGTAATTTTACAGGTGTCTTTATCATGGTTTGAAGTTGTGCATATGCTTTTTTCAGAATTCTCTAATTTTTTTCACTTTTTTAGCTCACCTGACCGAAGGTCATGGTGAGCTTTTGTGACAGTAAGATGTCCGGCGTCGTCGTGCGTCGTGCGTCGTCCGTCGTGCGTCGTCCGTGCGTAAACTTTTTCTTGTGAACACACTAGAGGCCACAGTTTTGGTCCAATTATCATCAAACTTGCTCAGAATGATAATCATGACAATATCTCGGTCAAGTTCGAATTTGGGTCATGTCGGGTAAAAAAGTAGGTCAGTAGGTCAAATCATAGAAAAACCTTGTGAACACTCGAGAGGCCACAATTTTGGTCCAATCATCATCAAACTTGCTCAGAATGATCATTGTGACAATATTTTAGTGAAGTTTGAATATGGATCATGTCGGCTTAAAAAGTAGGTCAGCGGGTCAAATCATAGAAAAACCTTGTGAACACCCTAGAGGCCACAATTTTGGTCCAATCATAATCAAACTTGCTCAGAATGATCATCATGACAATATCTTGGTCAAGTTCGAATATGGGTCATGTCCGGTCAAAAAGTAGGTCAGTAGGTCAAATCATAGAAAAACCTTGTGAACACTCTGAAGGCCACTGTTTTGGTCCAATTATCATGAAACTTGCTCAGAATGCCTTTGACGCACAAACAGTTTTATAACATTTATTATCACAATAATTCTTCACAATCTCCAGACGTTTCGGCTTTTTACAGCCTTTTTCACGGATTTTTCTTTCAAGCTATCACATATTTTTCCTATTCATCTTTCCACCATATTTAATGTTTTTGTTATGCCAAACGTTGCCGCGGCGTCATGACGTCGGATTCCCGACATCATAACGTCGCAACCCTGTTTGGCGCCAAAAACCTAGGACCAGCTGTTCAAAGCATCGGTAGTCCAACAAGCTCTTTAGTGGTCATATTGTTAGCTGTTCTAACAAGTTTAATATGTATTTTTTTTTTTTTTTGGTTGAAAAACTGCGAGCAGCCCTTGCATACGAAAAAGCTGCTCACATTTTTACAGCAAAATTATTAGCACACCTGCCACAACAAATGATCAAAGTTTTAGCGATCCAATAACCAACTGAACAACTGGCCCATGAACAATATTGAAAATCAATGCTGCTACAATCATGTAACTCTATCAGTGATGCCTTATGTCAAAGCGAAAAGCTAAGGCTCTGTCGCGGCTGCTTATCTTTACAGTCTCGCCAGAGCCCTCGCTGTTCGCCCACAAATAGAACGGAACAAACTCATCCCCCCCCCCCCCTGACACTCACAGCACTAAAGCAAACTTACATCTACACTAATTGGAGAACACCTGAGAAACATACCTACGAACCAATAATAAAATGATCTAACAATAAGAACAATATTTCCGACAGCAACAACAGTAATAATAAAAAACTACAATATAAACCCCTTTTGTACCAATTAGAATCTTCCACCCTACACACAGCAGAAGTTCATCCCGAAAACCAGGGGTGTCAGATTGCGCTCCCTTCAAATTTAGGCTGGAAAATGGCCTAGCGTTTTGCAAACAGAGCAGGCCACGACCAGACGCCGCATCCTGCGGCGTCCGATCTGGGCCCGCACCGTTTGCCAACTACCAAATTTTGGCTGGAAAATGGCCTATCGTTGGGCCAACACTGCAGGCCCCAACCAGACTCCGCATCCTGCGGCGTCCGATCTCGGCCCGCACTGCTTGCCAACTACCAAATTTTGGCTGGAAAATGGCCTAGCGCTATGCAAACAGTGCAGGCCCCGATCAGACGCCGCATCCCGCTGCGTCCGACCCGGGCTCGCACTGTTTGCTAACTACCGATTTTTTTTTTTTTTTTTTTGTGGAAAATGGCCTATGGTTATGCAAACAGTGCAGGCCCCGATCAGACGCCGCATGCTGCGGCGTCTGATCTAGGCCCAAACCGCTTGCCAACTACCAAATTTTGGCTGGAAAAGGGCACAGCATTACGCAAACATTGCAGGCCCCGATCAGACGCCGCATCCTGCAGCGTCCAATCCGGGCCCGCACTGCTTGCCATCCACCAAACCTTGGCTGGAAAATGGCCCAGCGTTATGCAAACAGTGCAGGCCCCGATCAGACGCCGCATCCTGCAGCGTCCAATCTGGGTACGCACCGTCTGCCATCCACCAATCTTTGGCTGGAAAATGGCCCAGCGTTATGCAAACAGTGCAGGCCCCGATCAGACGCCGCATCCTGCAGCGTCCAATCCGGGTACGCACCGTTTGCCATCCACCAAACTTTGGCTGGAAAATGGCCTAGCGTTATGCAAACAGTGCAGGCCCCGATCAGACGCCGCATCCTGCATCGTCCAATCTGGGTACGCACTGTTTGCCATCCACCAAACTTTGGCTGGAAAATGGCCTAGCGTTATGCAAACAATGCAGGCCCCGATCAGACGCCGCATCCTGCAGCGTCCAATCCGGGCCCACACTGCTTGCCAACCACCAAACTTATGCTGGAAAATGGCCAAGCGTTATGCAAACAGTGCAGCCCGCGATCATACGCCGCATCTTGCGGCATCCGATCTGGGCCTGCACCGATCTAGGCCTGCACCAACTTCCAAACCTTGGCTCGAAAATGGCCTAGCGTTATGCAAACAATGCAGACCCCGATCAGACGCCGCATCCCGCGGCGTCCGGATGCGGCGTCCGATCTGGGCCCGCACTATTTGCCAACTCCCAAATATTGGCTGTAAAAGGGCCTAGCGTCGGGTCATGCTCAGAATGACCATTGTGACAATATTTCAGTCCAGTTCGAATATGGGTCATATCGGGTTAAAAAGTAGGTCAGCGGGTCAAATCATATAAAAACCTTGTGAACACCCTAGGGGCCACAATTTTGGTCCGTGCGTAAACAATTTCTTTAAACGACATCTCCTCCTAAACCACTGATCGGATTTTGACCAAACTTCACAGGAATGATCCTTAGGTGGTCCCCTTTCAAAGTTGTTCAAATGGTTCCGGTCCGTTGCACATCTAGGTCACAGGAGCCAAAAACAGATTTTTTTCACCAAAAACTTAAAAAATCTTCTTCTCTGAAACCACAAGGCCCAGGACTTTGATATTTGGTATGAAGCTTCATCTAGTGGACCCCTACCAAGATTGTTCAAATTATAGTGCTGGGACAAATGCCCCCGCCACGGGGCCCTTTGGTTTTACATAGGCTTATATAGGGAAAATCTTTAAAAATCTTCTTCTCTGAAACCACAAGGCCCAGGTCTTTGATATTTGGTATGAAGCTTCATCTAGTGGACCCCTACCAAGATTGTTCAAATTATAGTGCTGGGGCCCAAAATGCCCCCGCCCCGGGGCCCTTTGGTTTTACATGGGCTTATATAAGGAAAATCTTTAAAAATCTTCTTCTCTGAAACCACAAGGCCCAGGACTTTGATATTTGGTATGAAGCTTCATCTAGTGGACCCATACCAAGATTGTTCAAATTATAGTGCTGGGACAAAAAATGCCCCCGCCACGGGGCCCTTTGGTTTTACATTGGTTTATATAGGGAAAATCTTAAAAATCTCCTTCTCTGAAACCACAAGGCCCAGGTCTTTGATATTTGGTATGAAGATTCATCTAGTGGACCCCTACCAAGATTGTTCAAATTATAGTGCTGGGGCCAAAAATGCCCCCGCCCTGGGGCCCTTTGGTTTTACATAGGCTTATATAGGGAAAATCTTTAAAAATCTTCTTCTCTGAAACCACAAGGCCCAGGACTTTGATATTTGGTATGAAGCTTCATCTAGTGGACCCCTACCAAGATTGTTCAAATTATAGTGCTGGGGCAAAAAATGCCCCCGTCCCGGGGCCCTTTGGTTTTACATAGGCTTATATAGGCAAAATCTTTCAAAAATCTTCTTCTCTGAAACCGCTAGGCCCAGGTCTTTGATATTTGATGTGTAGCTTCATCTTGTGGACCTTTGCCAAGATTGTTCAAATTATAGCCTTTGTTGATGTTTGGTATGAAGCTTCACCTTTAAGACCTCCCTCAACATTATGCACATTAAGGCCCTGGGGCCAATAATGGCCCTCTCTGGGGCCCACTTGTTACACTACGGATCAGGTGAGCGATCCAGGGCCATCATGGCCCTCTTGTTCACATTTTTAACTTAGACTTTTTTCATGTATCAATTCTATGAAAGAGTATAATGTAGTCGGTACCTTGTGAGCGCAACTCCTCCTACAGTTTAATACCAATCCTTCCAAAACTTATAAGTTGCTTGAATTATGGTCTGAAGATATGCATGTGCTTTTTTACAGAATCTTAAAATAATTCTTTTCACTTTTGTCACATTTTTAACTTAGAGTTTTTTTTTCGCATCTATAATATGAAACTTTATATGTAGGAGGTACATTGTGAGTGCTTATACGTAAGTGATTTAACCAGTACTGAGCACATTCTTTCGCAAGAAACTGACAACTGCATTTTAGAGAGAGAATGACTACAGAAAAAATTTCATGAACATTCACTCTTTATGAAGGAATGTTGCCAAACCCGGTAGGTATCGAACCCGCGTTAAGTGATACCAATGGTTGCCTGGGTAACTCACTTATTTTTAAACAGCTCAAATGAAAACAAGAGGCTCAATGAGCCTAACCGCTCACCTGAGGAACATTTTAGTTAGCTGTTTGACTCATGGTCTTTGAGCATAATTTTTTTTTGAAGTTCTTCCTAATGGAACACGGCATTGTCAGTTTGGACCCTAGGGGCAGGTTTGGCAGGATTAATGTAGGGGACCAATTGACATTGCTACATGCTTAATATGTAAGCTCTGGGCCTAGTGGTTTCAAAGAAGATGATTTTTGAAGTTTGTTTTTTTACATTATCAGTCTAAGGGGGCTAAGGGGCCCCGGGGCGTGGCCAGTTTAGACCACAGGGGCATGATTGGCACAATTTATGTAGAGGACCACTTGACTTTGCTACATGCTTAATATGTAAGCTCTGGGCCTAGTGGTTTCAGAGAAGAAAAATTTTTAAGTTTGTCCCATTGTAAGTCTATGGGAGCTATATGTTGCCATGACAACACCAGTTTCAATCTGAACTACCCCAAAACATACTGCATCTTCTCCCTCAATTGGATAATGCTTCTCATGAAATTTAATCATGATTGGCCAAGTGGCTTTAAAGATATACTTATTTGAAAATGTGAACGGACGCCGGACCATTGGCATACCAATACCTCACATGAGCCTTCGGCTCAAGTGAGCTAATAATACTAGCTGTTTCAGAAAAGAAGATTTTTTAAGCTTTTTTTCCATTATAAGTCTATGGGGGCTAAGGGGCCCAAGGGTGTGGCCAGTTTAGATCTCAGGGGCATGATTGGCACAATTTATATAGGGGACCACTTGACATTACTACATGCTTAATATGTAAGCTCTTGGCCTAGTGGTTTCAGAGAAGATTTTTTAAGCTTTTTTCCATTATAAGTCTATGGGGGCTAAGGGGCCCCGGGACGTGGCCAGTTTAGACCCCAGGGGCATGATTGGCACAATTTATGTAGAGGACCACTTGACATTTCTACATGCTTAATATGTAAGCTCTGTGCCTAGCAGTTTCAGAGAAGAAGATTTTTTATGCTTTTATTTCCATTATAAGTCTATGGGGGTTAAGAGACCCCTGGGCGTGGCCAGTTTAGACCCCAGGGGCATGATTGGCACAATTTATGTAGGGGACCACTTGACATTGCTACATGCTTCATATGTAAGCTCACGGCGTATTGGTTTCAGAGAAGAAGATTTTTTTAGCACTTTTTCCATTAAAAGTCTATGGGGGCTTAGGGGCCCCAAGGCGTGGTCAGTTTAGACCCCAGGGGCATGATTGGCACAATTTATGTAGAGGACCACTTTACATTGCTACATGCTTAAAATGTAAGCTCGGTGCCTAGCGGTTTCAGAGAAGAAGATTTTTTAAGCTTTTTTTTTCCATTATAAGTCTAGGGGGGCTTAGGGGCCCAAGGGCGTGGCCAGTTTAGATCCCAGGGGCATGATTGGCACAATTTATGTAGGGGACCACTTGACATTGCTACATGCTTAATATGTAAGCACTGGGCCTAGTGGTTTCAGAGAAGAAGATTTTTTAAGCTTTTTTTTTTCCATTATAAGTCTATTGGAGCTAAGGGGCCCCGGGGCGTGGCCAGTTTAGACCCCAGGGGCATGATTGGCACAATTTATGTAGGGGACCACTTGACATTGCTACATGCTTCATATGTTATCACTGGGCCTAGTGGTTTCAGAGAAGACGATTTTTTAAGCTTTTGTTTCCATTATAAGACTATTGGAGCTAAGGGGCCCCGGGGCGTGGCCAGTTTAGACCCCAGGGGCATGATTGGCACAATTTATGTAGAGGACCACTTGACATTGCTACATGCTTAATATGTAAACTCTGTGCCCAGCGGTTTCAGAGAAGAAGATTTTTTAAACCTTTATTTCCATTATAAGTCTATGGCGGTTAAGGGACCCTGGGGCGTGGCCAGTTTAGACCCCAGGGGCATGATTGGCACAATTTATGTAGGGGACCACTTGACATTGCTACATGCTTCATATGTAAGCTCACGGCCTAGTGGTTTCAGAGAAGAAGATTTTTTTAGCTTTTTTTCCATTATAAGTCTATGGGGGCTAAGGGGCCCCGGGGCGTGGCCAGTTTAGACCCCAGGGGCATAATTGGCACAATTTATGTAGAGGACCACTTGACATTGCTACATGCATAATATGTAAGCTCTGTGCCCAGCAGTTTCAGAGAAGAAGATTTTTTAAACCTTTATTTCCATTATAAGTCTATGGCGGTTAAGGGACCCTGGGGCGTGGCCAGTTTAGACCCCAGGGGCATGATTGGCACAATTTATGTAGGGGACCACTTGACATTGCTACATGCTTCATATGTAAGCTCACGGCCTAGTGGTTTCAGAGAAGAAGATTTTTTTAGCTTTTTTCCATTATAAGTCTAGGGGGGCTAAAGGGCCCCGGGGCGTGGCCAGTTTAGACCCCAGGGGCATGATTGGCACAATTTATGTAGAGGACCACTTGACATTGCTACATACTTAATATGTAAGCTCTGTGCCTAGCGGTTTCAGAGAAGAAGATTTTTTAAGCTTTTATTTCTATGGGGGTTTAAGGGACCCCGGGGCATGGCCAGTTTTGACCCCAGGGGCATGATTGGCACAATTTATGTAGGGGACCACTTGACATTGCTACATGCTTCATATGTAAGCTCTGGGCCTATTGGTTTCAGAGAAGAAGATTTTTTAAGATTTTCCCATTGTAAGTCTATGGGAGCTATATATTGCCATGGCAACAAGAGTTTTCATCTGATCTTCCCCAAAACATAATGCATCTTTTCCCCCAACCTGATAATGCTTCTCATGAAATTTAATCATGATTGGCCAACTGGCTTAACAGATATACTCAGTTGAAAATGTGAACGGACAACGGACGACGGACGCCGGATCATTGGCATACTAATACCTCAAATGAGCCTTCGGCTCAGGTGAGCTAATAAGGCGGGGGACATAAATTCTCTGTGGAATTTGCTTGTTTTTTCCTTATTATTCCATGAAAAAATATGTTTTGATACTCATTAGGTGCTTCTAATGAGTACCCATATGTTTTCATGCAGAAATAAGAAAAATATCAGTACATTTTGGATGAAAAAAGCCCCTAAGATCTGAAGCTGTGGTAACTGTTACAAAATGTATGTGGGCATAGACAAAACTTCAGACAAAGACCAATGCTCCACAATTATAAAACTGTTTCATGATCAACTAATTTGAGCATGGAATTTGTCCTGTTAATAGATATTAAAACATCCAACAAACAACAATTTAATGCAGTTTAAAATTTATGAGCAGGACAAATGACATTCTCTTCTGAGCTGAGCAGGAAAATATTTTTTCATATAACGCTGGTGGATAACCTCATGTCATAGAAATGATAATCTTAGACCCACACGTTATGTAATAGCACATGACTACTGGCCCATATCATCATAATGTTGTCCATGACAACCCAGTGTTTTCTTTTTAACTCCTTTGGTGATAAAGTCCAATTTAAAACTAAAAGCACAATACATGTATGATTAACAGAATCTTACACCCATGGTCATTTCTGAATCCCTTTTGTAAGATTTTTTTTTTCCTTCAATATAAGTGTAAAACATCATGCCAACAAGTCCGTGAAATGAACACCCCTCTAAGCCCCACTTTATATAGAGAAAACTGGGGTTTACAAGGGTATTGCTTATTTTTGCTCCAAGACATAGGTTGTGGGTACTTGTTAGAATCGCCTCAATGAGGCAGTTCTAACAAGCCCCCACCACCTATATTTGGAGTATAAATATGAAAAATGTCACGAATTATCATCAGAAAAGTGGTCATTTATCGTAATGGATATAATTATGTATTACAAAGAAATATTTCTTAAAACCAAAAGTTTCATGCTCAAGAACCACCATGCCAGTTAGATGTTGTTTTTTTTCTTTCTTTCTTTACTCATTTATTTAACCATTTTTGTACCAGAAACCTCAAAACGGGTAACTGGCAAACACTGCAGGCCCAGATCAGATGCATAATGTGGTGTCTGATCAAGGCCTGCACTGTTTGCAAAAAGTTCCAAATTTTCCAAACTGGTTTTGAAGAAAACACAATCTGACACCCCTAAATTTCGAAATGGACTCCTGTTATATATAAGGAGGAAGATTCCATTTGGTACGAAAAGGGTTAAAGCATGAAATTTATACTGCTTATATTTTGGAGGCGTCAAGCAAAAAGGCATCTTTGAGCCAGAGCACCATAGTGAGTCATATTAGCCAGTCTGATCATAGTCTTTCTTGCTTCTTCATGCAGTTAACCCTTTAGATGCCAACCACAAAATCTGTTGTCTGCTGTGGTGTTTGCTGATGACTTGGAAAGTAATTGCTGCAAACAGGATCCAGATCAGACTGCTCCTCTAGGAGCAGCCTGACTCCTCTAGGAGCAGCCTGACCAGGATCAGACTGCTCCTCTGATCAGGGTCCACACTGTTTGCATGCATGCACAAATTTGTTTGAAAAGTTCGCAGGAAGACGACATAAACAATATTTTACAATGTTGTTTTTCTTGGGAGCTTAAGGAAGGTTGTATTCTAAACCAGAGATATCAATGGTGCAGGGCCATTGCAAATACCCCCTTTTTCTAATTTTGACCTTTGACCTCACCCCATGACCCAAGTGGGGACAGATTTAAATTTGGATACCTTCATGCACATCTGCTGTCCTTAAGCAATATGTGTACCATCACCACCATGGCAGTTTGGTCACCATAGGCAAAGAAATAAAGAAGTGGTTGCATTCACAAGCATTTTCTTGAAAATTTTACCTTTGACCTCACTTCATGACCCCTTGGAGTCAGATAAAAATTTAGATACCTTCATTTGGTCACCATAGGCCAATGAATAAACAAGAGGTCCATGGACCACTATGCTCAACAGAGGTCATGTGGTTTATACCATGTAAAGGCATGGCACCCGTCTTTTCATTGCCTCATCTCATACAGAATATTAATGTAATTTGGTTTCAATCAGCATAGCAGTTTTAGTGGAGAAGAAAATAAAAATACAGAATCTGAGCCATCCATGACAAAGGTCAGTAATGATATTGACCTCTTCCATTCAGCTAATTGTAAATATCAATTTTGATGCCACAGGCTACAATAGAATCAGAAAAATCTAGGGTTTAATCATTTTTTCCAAACAAATGTCTAAGTGACCAATTTTGACCTCAGCATAAAACATGCCAAGTACAACCAAAGGTCATCATTTGAACATCATGCTAGCAGTTTAGTGGAGAAGAAGATAAGTTTCAAGGTCATCGGCCGTTCAGTTCCTGAGAAGAAGATTTTTAAAGGTTTTTACCATATATGGGCATGGTCATGTGACCCAGTCCTCGTGAGCAAACTTTCTTTCCCCCTTCCAATAGGAGCAGTCTGATCAGGGTCTATACAGTTTGCCATAATCCATTCCGTCTGCAGTTTTTTGGACACCTATTGCTGGATCTTGATACAAATTTGTTAAAATTGTATAAGAATTACCATAAGTACACAAGGTGTCCAAATTTTTAGGATTTGTACAGTACAATAAATGTAAATTACAGTAAATAAGGCTTATCAGAAGAGAACAGAGGTTACTGTGTATATCTCTAATACACGCCGCTGTGTAGGTTTCATGCTTTTTTCTTTTTCCTGACAGAAACCAGACAAGGTGTCATTCTATATCAACTTCTGTGTCTGGAAGAGAATTCCGCCACCAGCCAATTCACAGGAACCAGTCAAGGTTGCTGGAAGTGCTATAGGGCAGCTTAATGAGGACAGAGGTACTAGTACACCACAACCTGTTTATAGCACTATTTGGCCCCCGCCCATCAGGGCTTGAAGAAATAGATGGGCAGAGCTGAAACCGACCGCACACGAGTACCAGTAAACTGCTTAGAGGATCTAATCTTGCCCAGGCAAAGCGGTGTGAGTTGGACAGTCCATGCTTATAAACCCTATTGGTTTCATTGGGCGACAGGGTTTGAGATGTAATTTCATCTCAATGTCAAGTAAAAGTCCCAAAAATTGGAAGCAACGTCTCCAAAATGACCTATACAGTGATGACGGGGAAGTTAAACCCCAATTCAAACAAACAATGTTATGTGTACTCATTGGGGGACAGGGCTAGAAATGTTATTTCATCTCAATGTCAATAAAAGTCCCACAAAAGTGGAAGCAACGTCTCCAAAATGAGCTTTACAGTGTTGATGGGGATGTTAAACCTCAAACAAACAAGCAGACAAATTTATAACACTATTAATGGGGTCCAAAGCTGAAACTGTGTTAGTTAAACAACCATGTTACAGTTGAACTTCAATCAAATACATGTACCTGTGGGACCAGAAAAATTTATTTGAGATCGGGGTAGTTGGAGCTACGGAGGTGTGGTCAAAGCAACAGTTCATGAGGCAAAATGGGGACCACTGAAGGGTTTCTTTACTATCTTCCTAAGCAGCCCCCGCCCATCGTGGCTAAAAGAAATAGATGGGCTGCATGATGCTTCCACGCAGAGCTGACCGCACACGAGTACTGGTAAACGGCTTAGAGGATCTAAGCCTGCCCAGGCAAAGCAGTGCAAGTCGGACCATCCATGCTTATAAACCCTATTGGTTTCATTGGGCGACAGGGCTTGAGATGTTATTTCATCTCAATGTCAGATAAAGTCCCAAAAATTGGAAGCAACATCTCCAAAATGACCTATACAGTGATGACAGGGAATTTAAACCCCAATTCAAACAAACAATGTTATGTGTACTCATTAGAATCGCCTCTTTGAGGCGATTCTAATGAGTATACACAACATACCTTTTTAAGATAAAGTCAGGCAAACCTCCATGAATTATCCTAAATATATGGATATCTGGAGTTGTGGGAAGAATTCTGTAGGGACTCCATAACAAGCTCGAATTAGCCATGGAAAACGAGGTATCCGTGTTCGATTTACCAAAGTTTCTCTGTATATCATAACAAAAATGTATAGATTATATAGAAAAATTACCATTTATGGTCATTTTTCTATGGAAACTACACATTTTTGGGGATCCATCTTGAAACCGAGGTGATATGAGGTATCCATTGCCCGAATGGTGACTTGTCATTAACTCTTTGTCTTGCTGCATAAATTTATGTAGCCATATCCTTTTCTGTCTTAACCAATCAGATTACTTGATGTAATTTATTCCTACAAATTCACGAACTGAATTAATGTCAAACTGTGTAAAACTGATCGGATATGGCTTTTGAGCTGTTTGCAAATTTAAGGTAGTGCATATTCTCGTTAAACTCAACAACACAGCCAGCATTTCTTAATTAAGTGCAGTCACACATAAGGACAGAAGCAAATGAGGTGTTTAACGGCCCAGTCAACACTATTTTAGGTCATTTTTGAGCTTGTCACTTTACCTATCCACACTTTTCCTGGGCAGGCTTATACGTAAGCGATTAACCAGTACAGTACACATTCTTTCGCTAGAAACTGACAACTGCCCTTCTTGAATCAGCGGAAGAGAGAGAATGACCGTAGAAAAGATTTCATGATCAATCTCCACGAAAGAATGTTGCCCACCCCGGCAGGTATCGAACGCATGTCCTCCTGATCACCAGTCAGACGTGCATCCGACTCAGCTTAGTAACTGAGGCTGGCCAAATGAGGTTGTAATGAGACATAGAGCCATAGCCTGTAAACTTAAAATACCAGAGCACTGGGTCAACTGTCTCAGAGCGTAAGCTGCGAAAATACATGTAATTAAACTGTTTAACCCAGTAAATTCTGGTATTTTAGCAAAACATTGTAGGACCTGATCAGACAAATGCATTCTATGACACCTGATCTGGGTTTACACTGTTTGCCAGTCTCCAAGCATTCAGTTTGCAAATTTCAATGATTACCATAAATCAAGTTATTTGATTGGTTGGTGTGGCCAAATGAGTTATTCAGCTGGATAATGGTCAGTGTCCACCTGGAGGAATTTTCAACCAGAGTTGTGACTCATGGGTAGGAAAGTACCCACAACATAAGGTTAAAAGGTTTAAGGAGAAATAAGAAATTTTATTCTTGCACACCAGATAAGGAAATCCATAGTTTTAGCTTGGGATAAAAATTCTGTTCTAAACTTGGTGTTCTTACCCAAAATCAAATATTCTCGCATGTTTGATAAATGCACTGGTTGAATACGACCTCATATGCGCCGTCGTTGATGTCACAATATGCCGGACGTTGGCAACCAAAGTGACCACAGTATTAAAATTGCATGCTCAGAAATGGAATGTATGCAAGAAAAAGAATCCTACATGGGTGTGAGGGTGGATAGAAAAATCCGTCCCTCGGGATTGCTGTCGGCAAGCCTCATGATGCCGGACAGTGACCCTCGGGATGGATTTTTCCATCCACCACTCGCACCAAGGTAAGAGTCTTATATTTGTTACTCCTTCTCCATATGAATTATATAATTTTTCTTTCATATTTTCTTTTTACCTTTTCATGCTTGTAGGTAAAGCAGCAGTAACCGCAGTGGCTTTCAATGAGAAAGTTCTTGCAGACTACGGCAGGGATCCAGTCAATACTACTGATCAAGACATTCTTATACAGATCGCTATGGACTTTATAGAGAGACAACATTCACATGTTAAACTTAACAGAAAATATAAAATCCTTGAGAAAACACATAGAGGAAGTGTTAAAATGATACAAGAAGCATTAACACATGCCTTTAGGAGTAAAGATAAGGAAACTGACAATGAAACTGCAAAAGTTCTTGGAAACTTTGCTCCATTAGCCATGGAAAGCCCAGAATCTTTGATTGGTCAGCTAAATTCACAGAATGACCAATCAGAGATGGTGAAACAGACTGAATTTGCCTCAGACAAGCTATCTGGAATCACACTTAATCCTCAGCCAATCAAAAAAGGTCTTATAGAAGAAATAGACAGTAATGTTAAATCACTACCTGAACCTGTGTATGAAATGAATATGGCAGGTGAAAGTGGAACCACACTAACAGAAACAATCACAGTAAAAATATCCCTACCAGGAGTTAAGTCCGTATCTGAGTGTGAACTGGATATATCAAAGGTAAGTTAAAATATTTTCCTAAGAAGATACATCAGGTACATCACAACCTCTTTATAATACTACTGTTGGGGTCCAAAGCAGAATTGTATTCATTAACAAGTTGTAAATGCAAACAAAAATGTATAGAATATATAGAAAAATGACCAGTTATGGTCATTTTTCTATATAATCTATAGATTTTTGGGATCAATTTTTAAACTATGTGCCGGTAGGCAAAGCTGTGTTATAATAAACAATGTTATAAAAAGGTCTGTATGTATTGCTGCTGTTTGTGATAATATAAGTTATGAGGATACAGTAATGATCCTGACAGGCAGGTCTATGCAAACAGCATAGAGCCAGATCAGACTCTGATCAGGGTCTACACGGTTTGCCATTTCGTCTCCACTTTTTGGACTTCTTGATAGATTGCGAAATAAACCATTAAAATTTTAGGAGAATTACAGCAAGTCCCCAGGGTGTCCTAGTTTTTAGGATTTTTGCGATAATTTATCTTATTTCTCCATTAAAACATACCTTGTGAACACTTAATTAAAGTTGTCTTGGTGAGGGGGTTCTCACAAACACCTACATGGTTATCTTTCCAAAAAGGATTAAGGCAAATATATTATCCCTGAATTATCATCATTTTTAGGGCCCCGCACTGAAAGTGTGGGTGCCCTATAGTAATCACTCTGTCTGTCCGTCTGTCCGTCCACAAATTTTCCTACTCCTCTGATAGCGCTGCCAGGGCCCTAGTCAGTTTCACTGACAGCTCTAGTTCACATTATATGGTTGTCAGCCTCTGTAGTTTGGTCAGATGGGCATCTGACTAGTAAGCAAGATGTTGCATGTTCGATATCTGTTGGGATGGCAACATTCTTTCATGGAGATCGATCATCAGTTCTTTTCTATGGTCCTTCTCCCCCTTCCCCTGATTCAAGAAAGGCAGTTGTCAGTTTCTGGCAAAAGAACATTATCCGCGTATGTATAAGCCTGCCCAGGCATATAAACCCTATTGGTTTTATTGGGCAGCAGGGCTTCAGATGTCATCTAATCTCATAGCCGGTAAAGTCCCACAAAATTGGAAGCAACATCTCCAAAATGACCTAAATAGTGTTGATAGGGATGTTAAACCGAAATTCAAACTAACAAAATAAGCCTGCCCAGGAAGTGTGGTTAGGTAAACTGACCGGTTTAAGATATTGCACCACAATTAACCCTTGTCCTGCTGAGCCTGGATATGTCTTAGCTTTCAAACAATGTAGATCCAGATCAGATGGCTTCTGAAGAAGCCATCTGATCAGGATCTTCATTGTTTGTCATTCAGTTTATGAAATTTCTGCAATGATTTGTATTAAGAAATCTAACTGATTGATAATCAGTAGTCGGTGTGGGATATTTAAATATTCAGCAGGTCAAGGGTTAAGCAGAATGAACACACAACATATTTTCCACCAGTTTTTACAAGGGAGAAAACTTTTCTGATCACATGTAGTTTGCTTTCCTGTAAAAACCATCCAATGTGGTCTTAACCCATTCTTACATGATAAAAGGAATGTAGATAAACAGAGCAGACCAGATCAGAACCACATAATGCAGTGTCTGATCAGGGTCTACATTGCTTGCTGCTACAGGAGTGTCCATCAAATATAGAAAACAAAAAAAAAATACTCAACATCCCTTAAGTGACATATTATTGACTTGTACAACATGTAGCAATGTCTACCACAATGGGTTATGTACAAAAAGATCTTTCTCCCAAGGAGTAAATACTTTTCTTTCCAGTTAGAATGGATTCTTTTTATCAGCCAGTTCAGTTTGGAAATTCAGGAAGTTAAATAGAAAATTAACTCCCTTGTAAAAATGTGGTGGGAAGTGCCTGACTATTTCTCATAATGATTATTTTATGACTCTTTCAGGATGACCTATCCCTTGTTGTTGAAGAAAAGTACGAGCTCAACTTGAGTCTACCCAAGTCCATTTTAGAAGACGAAGCCTCAGCCAAGTTCAATAAGAAAACAGCAGTGCTTACATTAATAATGCCAGTACATGACAATTCTTGATGCTGCCACTGACATGAACACCTCAACTTGAATTTACCGAAGTCCACTTTTAACCCTTAAAATGCTGAGAAAAACTTCATCTGAAAATGTCAGCTGCTTAAACTTCTTGCAAACTTTTTAGAAATATTTTTTCATACAGGCAAACAGTGTGGACCCAGATCAGACTGCTCCTACAGGAGCAGTCTGATCTGGGTCCAAACTATTCGCAGAAATGACTTTTAAAATAACTGGCAGACGACAAAACAGATGACAATTGTATTTATTGGCATCTTATGGGTTAAGGGGGGAAGCATCAGCCCAGTTTATTAAGAAAACAGCATTGTTAAAACTCATGCCAGCATGAAAATAGAAGCTTGAAGAAGCAACTACCAAGTTCAATAAGGAAACAGTCTGCTTATACTGGCAATGGCAGTACACAAATACTAACCTCTAGTTTTCATGATGGCATGATGATGGGGTTTTTTTTTTTTTTTTTTTTTTTTTTTGGTTTTGGTTTTACGGTCTTTCAAGATTTTTTCACTCATATCGAGCTAATCATTAATCAAAGGTGGCTGAAAACCGAAGTAACCGGAGAAAAACCGCCTGACCTTCCATTGCAGAACTTGGCGTCTCACGTGACCCGAGCCAGGCTCCAACCTACAGCGGTGAGAGACCTAATGATTAAGAGTCAGCGCTCTTATCCACTAGGCCACAGAGGCCCATCAAACATCAAGATGGTAGTAACATCTTGACCCCATCATGAAAACTAGAGCCCCTTAAGGCCAAAGATTGCTCACTTGGAACAATTTGCCTGAATAAATAAAACCAATTTCACAAATGACCTTTTTTCATGGATATCCTATTACACCAAAACCTCTTTATAACTCTGTTAATGGGGTCCAAAGCAGAAACCGTGTTAGTTAAACAACCTTGCTACATGTATATCGAAACAAAAAAATGTATAGATTATATAGAAAAATGACATTTTTGGGATCCATCTTGAAACCGTGTTATATCCATAACCATGTTATAACGAACCGTGTTACAATGAGGTGGTGGTGTGGTAGAATTACCAAGGGGAAGGGAGACACATTGTTTTTGGTCTGGATCCCATTTGTGTCAGCGATGTCGGCATAGCCTGTAAGAAGAACTATCTCCTAAACATTGATGAGCAAACTTGTCTAGTTAGATCACTAGGATGGGAAAAACAGCCATTAGGTTTTGATGGCCTTGACCTTATTTTCAAAGGCACAGCCCCCAAAATCTCAAACATTGGGCCAAAATAGCTTATCTCTACCCTATCTCATAAAAGAATCAATGAAATTTAGTCAAATTTGGTACAATATATTGCAACCTACCAAAGGTTTGTTTACAGTGGTGACCTTGACCTTATTTTCAAGGGCACAAGCCCCTAGAAATTTAATTTTGCCTTGTCTGCACAGTCTCATGAAAGAATTGATGAAATTTGGTCAAACTTGGTATATCATTGCATTTGATTAGATTTTGGTGACCTTATTTTCAAAGGCACGGCCCTAAAAACCATAAATTTTGACTTGTCTGCACCCTATCTTGTAAACAAATTGTTGAAATTTTGTTAAACTTTTTACCATTTACCATTGCAACCTACCAAAGATTTGCATTACGTGAACAAGCCTTTGAAATGAACATCCCCTAAATCCCACTTTAAATAGATAAAACTGGGGTTTATTGGGTATATATTGTTTTTTCTTATTTCTGCTCCCAGATATAGGTTGTGGGTACTCTTTAGAATCGCCTCTATGATGAGCATCCGAAACCTATGTTTGCAGTATAAATAAGAAACGTATCACAGATTTCGCTTGGCTATGTTATCATAATGATTAGATGTTTTCTGACCTTGAAATTCTTCAAGATGGCCACCATGGTAGCCAATTTGGAATTCTTTAAAGAACATCTCCTCCCGTACCGAAAGTCAGAATGAGCTGAAACTTAATGTGAGGCATCAGGGTGACATGGTGATTCAGAACTATTAAATTTTTTTCATTCCCATATCCCAGATGGCCTTATGGAGATTCAGAATTGCTCAGCCTCATCCAGGCGAGTTATTTCTGGCCCACTTGGGTCTCTAGTTAAGGAAAATTCCAATATGGAGACCACCTTTGGGACTGTTCAAAAGTGGTCGTAAAGACCAGTTAAATAGTCCCAAAAGTGGTCTCCCACTAGAGCATACTGGATGTAGAAAACAAAAAGAAAATGTACCTAAAACCTTCTAAATATGCTTCTAAAAGCATAATTTGTCTTAATTTTAGATGGTCTTAATAGCAGAATTTTACTGTACTTTATTAGCAATGATCATGGACCTCTACAGCTGTTAAATTGTTTCCCAGTAACTTCTTGGTCTGCTTCTAAACTGTTTCTTAGCAACTGGATTTGGTCCATTATATGTTTCCAGACATATTCTGTTTGAATTATACAGCCCTTACAAGAATATTTCAGTTATATTAGCTGATTTATGCATTATTCAGTTAATCAGAGGTTGGCAAAACCTGGAGTACCCAGAGAAAATCTGCCTCCTATTGTGATCCAAGGGGGCTTGTCCCTCCATCTGCTGATAGAAGAACTGAAAATAAAAATATTAACTGGGGTGCAGGCAGAAGCTGGCATACATGACGAATGAAAATTTGAAGCTGTGTCCGAATTACACTTCTTGTGCTATGGCTTGCCAATAAAAGCTCTGCACCATGCCCCCCCCCCCCCCCCCCCCCCCCCCCCAACACACACTGCACTTACATCAAGCAAGTGCGATAACACTGTCAATAAAAACACTGCAAGCACTGCAATATGCCCCACCACATTACATCAAGCAAGTGCCATAACATTCAAAGTGAAGGTGCATTAGTCTTTCCCTGAATAAAGTTGACATGAATACACCAGAATTAGTTCTTATTTTCTGCAGAACCCCTCATGGTGCTTAACTTTTGTGTGATGTTTACAGAAAATTGATTCTTCATGTGAAAGGGTGCAAACCATTTCTGGCCCAAAATTTACAGTTTTGGGGGCCTGTGACCTTGAAAATAAGCTTAAGGTCACAAAAAGCAAATCAAATCTTTGGTATGTTGCAATGATATATTGTACCACATTACGAGATTAATTCTAAATATGGCATTTCTTTGAAGACACTTCTGCAACAGGGACTGTCGGAACCCGAGTTTTATGGGGATTTAATTTATAAATTCAGAAGAATACTAGGAAGTGATTGTTTTTCTGGTCAGTTCAGAATAATTGTTTCTCAATCCAAGAAAAGTGTTTACCGGTATAGCATGTATGTTATGCGACAGACCGTGTGTTTGGTTGTTGACCCTTTAACAGTGGACAACTTTGCTTCGCTCTTTGGTTGCACTATGGTGGGCCCGACTATGGACTCTTTGATGACGGTCGCACCCTAAATCCTTTGAATTCGGGAAGGGTGGAGCCAGAAATTTCCTGGGTTCGACCCTCTGTGGTCTAACAGGTGGTTTTCTTCTGCTCTGACGTCTGATTGTTGTCGAGTCCGCAACCCAGGTTCATGATAATATTTATCTATACGTTACCATTTTACCATGTATTTTATCATGACTCACTGTTGAGTTAGAAAGCCTCCATGCTAATCAATTTGTTATTGTTATTTTGTTTGATACTGTACTGGAACTGAGGGCGAGAGTTGAAATTTCATAAACTCCGGAGTTAAAGCCCCCCAGTAGTTTCACTCCTGACCGTCCCAAGGCGGTCGTTCTTTTGCAGTGTCTTAACTGTTATTTGGCTTTGTGCCGTTGGTTCATGTTTTTGTGTGTGCCTGTGTCACTTTCTATATTACTAAGGGGACTTGAGACAGCTGCGTTCTTGGATTGTGGCCTTCCCTGAGTGAAATTTTCTTAGTTTGACCAAATGTCATCTATTCATTTAAGAGATAGGGTGCAAACAAGCCAAAATTGACAGTTTCTTTGTCCTTGGAAATAAGGTCACCAAAATCTAATAAAATCTTTGGTTGGTTGCAATGATAAAGTGTACCAAGTTTGACCAAATTTAATCGATTCGTTCTTGAGATAGGGTGCAGACACGACATTTTTGGCCCAAAATTGACAGTTTTGGGGGGACTGTGCTCCTGAAAATAAGGTCAAGGTCATTAAAACCTTACGGTTGTTTACTCCTATGGTAGTAATGCAACCATGCAAGTTGAGTCAGAATCCATCAATAGGTTCAGGAGATATAGTACTTCAAACAGACTACAACAAGCCTCCGTGGCCTAGTGGTTAAGAGCGCTGACTCTTGATCATTAGGTCTCTCACCGCTGTGGTTCGAGCCTCGCTCGGGTCACATGTGAGACGCCAAGTTCTGCAACGGAAGGTCAGGTGGTTTTTCTCCGGGTACTCCAGTTTTCGCCCACCTCTGATTAACGATTGGCTCGATATGAGTGAAATAATCTTGAAAGGGCCGTAAAACCTAAACCAAAAAAAAAAAACAAGAGGCCCATGGGCCACTATGCTCACCAGAGCTCAGGTGGGCACTGCCCAATTGCAGCCATGTATTTTAACATGATATCATTTTAATCTGCCAAATGAACCCCCATATCCAAATGAGCACCCATGTGGACTCAGTATATGAAACATTAGGCCTTTTATGAAGTAGAGGGGGTGGGGCATGGACCCAATGGAGCCCTGGTTGGTGTCACTAAATGTGTCTTATCACAAAGAACAAGAATATATATGGTTTAGCAGTGGGGATCTGCATGGCTGGAGATATAAGTGGAGGGGTTGGAGCATGCCCTGTCGTTCCCAGGAAAGCCCAAGATTGTTGTCCCTAAATGTGTCTTATCATAAGGACCAAGAATATATATGGTTTAGGGGTGGGAATCTGAACGGTATCCAAGATATCCTTTCATGAAGTGGAAAGGAGAGGACTGGCCCCTGCGGACACCCCTACAGTAGGTGTGCTAAAAATAAGGAACAAGAACATATATATGAATATGGGGTGGGGATTTGAATGGTTTCTGAAATATATGGCCTTTTATGAAGTGGAAGGGCAGGGCACATTGCCTCAGCACAAAGAGACCCCCAAGTTGGTGTGACTGAATGAGTCTTATCATAAGGAACAAGAATATATATGGTTTAGGGGTGGGGATCTGAACTATTTCTGAGATATGTGGCTTTTAATGAAGTTAAGCGGTGGAGCAAGGCCCGGGCATGCCCCGGGGACTCACAAGCTGGTGTTAATGAATGTGCCTTATCATAAGGAAGATGAATATATATGGTTTAGGGGTGGGGCTCTGAACAGTTTCTGAGATAAAAGGCATTTTGTGAAGTGCAGGGGTGGGGCAAGGCCCAGGGAGACCCCCAGGTTGGTGTCAATGAATGTGTCTTATCATAAGGTACAAGAATATATATGGTTTAGGGGTGGAGATCTGTAAGGTTTCCGAGATATTGTGATATTATTGAAAGGGAGGGGGTGGGGCATGGCCCCAGCACATCCCTGGGGACCCCCAGGTTGGTGTCACTGAATGTGTCTCATCATAATGAACAAGAACATATATGGTTTAGGGGTAGGGATCTGAACAGTTTCTGAGATATATGGCCTTTTGTGAAGTGAAGGGGTGGGGCATGGCTCCGGCGCACCCCGGAAGACCCCCAATTTGGGGTCAATGAATGTGTCTTATCATAAGGAGCAAGAATATATATGGTTTAGGGGTGGGGATCTGTAAGGTTTCCGAGATATTGGGCCTTTTATGAAATGGAGGGGCGGGACATGGCCCCGGCGCACCCCCAGTTTGATGTCACTGAATGTGTCTTATCATAAGGAACAAGAGTATATAGGGTTCAGGGGTGGGGATCTGAATGGTTTCCGAGATATTGGGCCTTTTATGAAGTGGAGGGGGTGGGGCATGGCCTCGGCGCATCCCGGAGGACCTCCAGGTTGGTGTCAATGAATGCGTCTTATCAATAGACACAAGAATATAATATTATATGGTTTAGGGGTGGGGTTCTGTAAGGTTTCTGAGATATAAGGTATTTTATGAAGTACTGGGGGGCGGCGCATGGCCCTGGCACAACCTACTGGACCCCCAGGTTGACATAAAAGCATATGGCTGAGAGAAGTTTGCTAAAGGAACATTTCTATGAAAGTTTTGTCAAAATATCTGCAAAGGCTTTGTAGTTAATGCCATTTTTCAATTTTCCCCATTATAAGTCTATGGAAAATCTAAGTTGCCATAGCAACCAAACTAAAGAGCCGAATTTCATAAAAAACACAAAACCTGTAAAGGCAAATATGGTGAATATTTCCATATACTCTCAGCCTCATAGAGCATACGGTTTCTGAGGAGATGATTTTTTAAGTATTTTTTTTCTATTTTTTTCATTTTGGTTTCCATGGCAACCAATACAAATGAGCAGTAGGCCTAAAATCATATGGCAGATAGTAGATTGCCTAAGGAATATTTCTATGAAAGTTTTGTCAAAATATCTGCAGCGGCTTAGCAGTAAATGCCATTTTTCAATTTTTCCCCATTATAAGTCTATGGAAACTCTAAGTTGCCATAGCAACCAAACTAATAAGCCGAATTTCATAAAAAACACAAACTTTCAATCCCCCAACCCAAGGATGCTACAGATGAAATTTGGGCCCAATGGGCCTAGCGGCTTCAGAGGAGATGTCGTTTAAAAGTGTTGACGTCACACCACGACGCAGACGACGCAGGACAACTGCCTATCCTATAAGCTCCCCCGGAGCCTTCGGCTCTGGTGAGCTAAAAACAGACTACATGATGGAAATGATTCAAATGACTACCGGTATGTTCAATGTTTAAGTGGCAATAACTCCAAAAGTAGGAAAATCAGAGTTACGCATCATACTTTCTGTAGGATGTCTCATAGTGCTCTGTACATCCGTGAAGTTTTATGAAAATACCTTACATGGTATCAAAAATTATGGCACACACACAAAACTCTGATAGAAATGGTTGCAGCCCCCACCCATAGGGGCTTGAAGAAATATATGGCCTGCATGATGCTTCCGCGCAGAGCTGAATCCGGCCCGCACACTAATACTGGTAAACCGCTTAGAGGATCTAAGCCTGCCCAGGAACCGCGGTGCGAGGCGGACCGTCCATGCTAATAAACCCTATTGGTTTCATTGGGTGACAGGGCTTGAGATGTCATTTCATCTCAATGTCGGGTAAAAGTCCCACAAAATTGGAAGCAACGTCTCCAAAATGACCTTTACAGTGTTGATGGGGACGTTAAACCTCAAATCAAACAAAATGATAGAAATGGTTGTTCAATGTTCTAAGGGCAATAACTCCAAAAGCAGGAAAATCAGAGTTACGATTCATATGTTCTGCAAGTCATCTCATGGTGTTCTACATAACTATGAAGTTTCATGAAAATATCTCAAATGGTATCAGAGTTATGGATCGAACACGAAACTGATAGAAATGGCTATGTTCAAAGGGCAATAACTCCAAAAATAGGAAACTCAGAGTTACGGTTCATATGTTCTGCACATAGTCTCATGGTGATCTACTAATCTGTGAAGTTTCGAGAAAATATCTCAAATGGTATCAAAGTTGTGGCGCAGACACAAAACTATGAGGCCCTGATGGATGGACGTAAGAACACTCAAAATATCGGAGGGTATAACATAATACCCCGCCACTTTTTGAGTTGCGGGGCATAAAAATGAATTCAAAGTGAAAATGATGACTATTTTCAATGATCAAAGGGCCATAGCTCCACAAGTAAGTGTTCTCATTTTCTGCAGCTTCATATTCATGTGAAGTTTATTGAAACCCTCTAAACGCAGTTTTATGTTTACAGACTAGAAACCAATTACACTCATGTCTGCTCCGTTCCAGATGTTTTGATGGAACTTTACATAAATGCAAGTCACCATTAGAAGAGGTGCAGAACATATGAAAAACTGGTTTGCCTACTTTTGGAGTTATAGCCCTTTGAACACTGAACAAAGCTGTATGTTTTTTTTTTTTGTTTTTGTTTTTTTTTTTTGGTTTCAGTTTTACGGCACTTTCAAGATTATTTCGCTCATATCGAGTATAACTAGGATCACTATTTAAAAAGCCTAAAAAAATAGGTTAGCCAGAGTTACAGTTCTTGTATTCTGCATGTCGTCTCGTGGTACATTTAATATGTTGGAAAGTTCGTGAAAATATCTCTAACAGTTACAACTTAGAGTGGACAGTACATACAGCTTTAACAGGCCTCCGTGGCCTAGTGGGCAAGAGCGCTGACTTCATAAGGTCTCTCACCCCTGTGGTTCTGTGAGACCCCGAGTTCTGCAACAGAAGGTCAGGTGGTTTTTCTCCAGGTACGCCGTTTTTCGTCCTCCTCTGATTAACGATCAGCACGATATGAGTGAAATAATCTTGAAAGGGCCATCTTGTTCATCGGAGCAGAGTAATTTTAGCTGTTTTGAGAGTGTCACCTAAGCAACATTCTATGGATTGGCCCGAGGGTGGTCTTTTAAAGCAATTGTTGATGACACACGTCACACGACGGACATTGACTGACCATAATAGCTCACCTTGAGCACTTCCTGCTCAGGTGAGCTAACAATGGGTTATTGTAAAGTTTAATTATAACAGGATCCACTGTACTGCAATTTCTTACTTCCCTTCTGGGGCCAATTGTTCAAAACTAGTTGAAATATCGCAAATATGCTAATATTTTTGCTGAAAGAATGCGAGCAGCTGCAAAAGCTGCTCACATTTTTATGTCCCTGGTAGCGATAGCGGGGACATATTGTTTTTGCCCTGTCCGTCTGTTTGTTTGTTTGTTGGTTTGTACATGGACAACTTTAACGTTGGTTATAACTTTTGAACCGTTTGAGGCAGAGCATTCAAATTTGGCCTGAAGGTTCCTTCTGACAAGAGCTTCACATTCATGCAAAATAATTTGACCTGTGACCTTGACCTTTCACCTTCTTAAAAGAAAAAAATAACATTGGTCATAACTTTTGAACCACTTGAGATATCGCCTTCATATTTGACATGTATGTTCCTTGTGACAAAAGCTTTACATTCATGCAAAAAAATTTGACCTGTGACCTTGACCTTTCACCGACTTAAAAAAAAATTACATTTTGGTCATAACTTTTGAACGAATTGAGATAGAGCCTTCATATTTTGCATGTAGGTTCCTTGTGACAAGAGCTTTACATTCATGCAAAAAAATTTGACCGGTGACCTTGACATTTGACCTACTTAAAAAAATAAACATTTTGGTCATAACTTTCCAACCGTTAGGGATATACCCTTCCTATTTGGCATGCAGGTTCCCTGCGATAAGAGCTTTACATTCATGCAAAATGTTAGGACCTTAACCTTTGACCTACTTAAAAGAAACAAAATAATATTGTTCATAACTTATGAACCCTTTAAGAAAGAGCCTTTATATTTGGCATGTAGGTTCCTTGTGACAAGAGCTTTACATTCATGCAAAAAATTTTGACCTGTGACATTGACCTTCTTTAAAGAAAAAATATTGTTCATAACTTTTGAACAGTTTCAGATAGAGCTTTCATATTTGGCATGTAAGTTCCTTGTGTCAAGGGCTTCCCACACAAACAAAAAATTTGACCTGTGACCTTGACCTTGAACTGAGAGCAACTTTGAATAAGAAATGAACTTGCCCGGGGACATGTTCCTGTTTCACAAACACATCTTGTTTCTTTTTTCAGCAGAAACATCGCACTTAGTAGAACAGTTAAAAATTTGTCCACTGACAAGCTTGTTGCTTTTGTGGGAAAGTAACTATCCTTTTGGCTTTCCGCTATTGATGTTTCCATTAGGGTACAGTTATTTCATGTTTGTGTTTCTTTCCCTTCGGTGCCACTGCTAGGAGCTGTGGGTTAATTGTATCGATTCCTGATCATTGCCATCACTTCTATTTTGTTAAGCCACAATGCTCTGGTGTTTATCGGGAATCTCAATAAATAACAATCCTGATTTTTTTTTTCTTTTATACCATTTATAATTTTTTCAACAAAATGAAGAGCTAATCAATTCAAGCACATATTGTTAATACAATCGAACTTCAATGGCTCGAGCACCTTTGGGACCACGTAAATCTGTGCGCCGTTGGTCAAGCCACTGAGGGTTACTGCCAGGCAGCATAACAGGGTTATTTTGGTGTTCATTTTGGTATGTATGCTGTGTACTCATTATAATCGCCTCATTGAGGTGATTTTAATGAGTTCACACAGCATACATTTGACAGTCAAAATTAAAAAATCACCTTAAATATCCCACACTACTTCTTACGTAGAAGAATGAATTCTTTGGGGTCTCAAGAACTGGTTCGACTCAGCCATGGTAAACGAGCCATCGGTGTTCGAGCCACTGAAGTTCTACTGTTGTTTAGTCTTAGTTAAATCTAATATAAAAGTCCTCTGAAAGTTCATCAGAAAGGTAAATCATGTCCTGTTGGTGATTTTTCTCCAGCTGCAGGTGTCTCTACTGATGTATCTGAAATATAAATGCAGTACAACCTGTTATAGAGGCCACCTCTGTTAAGCAAGCAACTTTTAGCATTCTGCATTCAGTTCCCAAAACAGTGCAAATGCCTTAGAACTCACCTGTATCAGATGAACACTTTCTTAAGCAAACAGATTTTGATAATTCCTTATGTGCCTGCTTTACACAGATTAACCCATATATGCCTAGCGTCCCCTTTTTTGGGGACGTTGGCAAACAGTGTAGACCCAGATCAGATGCCGCACAATGCAGCATCTAATCTAGGTCTACAATTTTTGCTCAAAGAGTATACATTTTTGTACAACTTACATTGAACAAAATAAACCTGACACCCCTATTATTGGAAGTGGACTGCTCCAAATTTATTTAGGTGGAAGATTCCATTGTCATATATGGGTTAAGCTGTACATGTACTATGATTCTGACAGTACTGAGACACAAGTCTAAGCAGGAATTCAGAAACTGACATACAGTGCAGGCCCAGATCAAATGCCTCAGAATGCCATGTCTGATCTGGGCCCTCCCTGCTTGCAGAAAGTTCAGCCGTTTTCTTAAACAAATTTCTGAAAACAATTTAACCTTACACCCCTAACTTCCTATGGGCCCCGTCAAGCGATTTTGGTACTTATCGCCTATGCGAGCAGCGAAGGTTCAGGCGAGCCTGCGCATCCGCAAGCAGTGAACCAAGAGGAACCTTCAGACAGAAAGCCATATCCCTGGCCCCTCTGAATGGCTGGGCATGCGCAGTTAAAATTTATCATGACGGAATGCTCGAAAACACAAATTTGCTTGGCGGGACTCCTATGATGATGATTTTGTGTTTGATGATGCATCAACCCTGTCGAAATGGGATTCCTGCTGTCTAATGTGAAAATTTCTATAACTCTAAAATGGATAGCTTGTTTACCAGGGCTGTTACATGTACTGTAAAATGCCTAAAATTCGAGCAACTTGAGAACTTGGTGTAATTCTCCTAAAATTTTAACACATTTGTTTCACAATCCAACAGGGGCTTGAAGAAATAGCTGGGCTGCTTGATGCTTTCACGCATAGTGTAACTGACCGCACACAAGTACTGGTAAACCGCTAAGAAGATCTAAGCCTGCCCACGTAAAGTGGTGCGAGTCGGATCATCCATGCTTATAAACCCTATTGGTTTCATTGGGCGACAGGGCTTGAGATGTCATTTCATCTCAATGTCAGGTAAAAGTCCCACAAAAAATTGGAAGCAACGTCTCAAAAATGACCTATAGTGTTGACGGGGCCGTTAAACCATGAATCAAAACAAATTCACAATCCAACAAAGAGTCCATAAGGTTCTGACAGAATGGTAAACAGTGTAGACCCAGATAGCAGTCTGATCTGGGTCTGCACTGTTTGCTTAGGATCACTATAGTAGTCCCTAGAGAATTCTTCTCATAGCTCCAGATAACTGCAATATTAACCCTTAAGATGCGGAGAAAAACTACATCTGAAAATGTCGTCTGCTTATGTCGTCTGCTTAATTTTTTGCAAACTTTTTAAAAATATATTTGCATACAGGCAGTGTGGGCCCAGATCAGACTGCTCCTACAGGAGCAGTCTGATCTGGGTCCACATTGTTTGCAAAAAAAATTACTTTAAAGGTATCCAGCAGACGGCAAAGCAGACAACAATTGTCATCGTTGGCATTTTATGGGTTATATTTGGGATACATGTACTTTAGTGAGGTTTGTCTATTTTATCTTGAAAGATACCAGTATGTTTTGTGTACACATTAGAATTGCCTCTGCGAGGCATAGAAATTCGAGTACAGACAACATTTATTTTAACCCGTTGCATGCGGGGAACCCCAAAAGGAATCCGGCATCTCATCAAGGCCGGCACTATTTGCTAACAGAATTTTCCTTCAAAAATAGAAAAACAAAAAATAGGCCTACCACCCCTTATCTGACCAACAGACTTGTCCAACATACAGCACTGGAAGAGTCCACTAGTATACAATGTGTTAAAGGTTTGTTATGTGTTAACATTAGAATTGCCTCATTTGAAATTGTCGTTATAATGAGTTTTGTCATTACTGTAATGATCCCAAGTTTCAGGACAGGTAGACCGACATTTTAAGCTTGGCTTATCTGTCCCAAAACATAGGATCTTATACCCAGATCAGCAGTCTGATCAGGGTCTACAGTGTTTGCCATTGTGTCTGCACCTTTTCAACTCCTTGCTGGATAGTGAAACAAAATTCTTAAAATTTTAGGATTCTTAAAATTTTAGGACAATTACAGCAAGTCCTCAAGGTGTCCGAATTTTTAGGATTTTACAATATATTGAATGTCTGTGAAAAGTGGGCTGACTGTAGGCATAGCAACAGATAAGCTGTGCATTTTGTAATAAATGAAGGATATGGAGCGTGATAGCTCAGAGGTTAGTGCATTTGCCTCTGATGCTAGCGGTCCCGGGTTCGATCCCCGGCAGCAGTGTGAAAATTTCGGTGTCCGAACACGCTCCATTGGCATCATTTGCAGGAATGAATGCCATAAAGTGCACCGTCCTTCGGATCGGGATGTTAGGGAGAACCATCCCCTGTGCAGGTTAAAGAACCCTACTGTAATTACATGATTACTGTGTAGGCTTTCATCCTGCAAAACTGGAGTGTATGTAATATACACTGTCTGTGTCCCCTGATGGGGTTAAGGTGAAACCGGAAGAAAGAAAGGAAAGTTTTCCTTATTTCTGGATATAAACCTATGCTGTGGGTATTCATTAGAACCACATGGTCAAGGTGGTTCTAATGAATACCCACAACATAGGTTTTTATGGAGAATTGACAAAAACCATTCTTCAGCTATTACAAAAATACCCACCTTATCTGTTGCTATACTGATGATGACGACAAAAACTCAGTGTTAACATTACCTTTGAAACAGCTGCTGACTTTCCAATATTAACCAATCCTGAACAATTGTCTTTCAACAGTGATGAAGAACAATAAGTCTTATCACATCATTAAGCAATGTCACAGATTAAACACTGTTCAATATAAGGTTCAACTGACACCATGTCTTCGTGACAGCTGTTTGACCCCTTTTGTACCAAATGGAATCTTCCTTCTATATATAGCAGGAGTCCATTTCAAAATTCAGGGGTGTTAGGTTGTGTTTTCTTCAAAATTTATTTGGAAAATGGGTGAACTTTTCACAAACAGCAAAGGCCCTGATCAGACGCCACGTTCTGCGGCTTCTGATCTGGGCCTGCACTGTTTGCCAAATACTCGTTTTGGGGTTTCCGGTACAAAATGGGTTAATGTAGTAGCTGTGCAGTGTGCACGTTTGTCCATTTAATAACATTTTTGCACAACCGGTATCTATCATGCACAAACTACAACTAAAATACAAACTTAACTCTTACCCTGATGAACACAACAACAATTACTTTTTCAAACAGTGTAGATCCAGATCAGAAGGCTTCTGATCTAGCTCTACACTGTTTGACATTCAGTTTGTGAATTTGTAGGAATTAAGGGGAATGGATACCCTTTCAGGGGAGGCAACCCATGCAAAAGTATTTTTTTCTCCCATATCAATAGGGGTCAACTCTTAAAGGAAAGAATTTGCTCCTGGGGAGCAAATTCTTTCCTTTAAGAGAAGACCCCAGTGCTTATAGTTAAGTGAACAGGAAGTCCCGAAAGTTGTATATAGCACAAGTCCATTTCAATATTTTGAGGTGTCGGGTTGTTTTCTTCAAAATTCATTTGGAAATTGGCTAAACTTTTTTACAAACAGTGTAGGCCCTGATCAGATGCTGCAAGAATGCGGGCCTAAGTGGCGTCTGCTCTGGGCTGGCACTGTTTGCCAATTGCCCGTTTAGGGGTTTCTGGCACAAAAAAGGTTACAGGCACCCAAATGAAATGGCAATTGTCAAAGATTTGTCATACCGACCTTCAAATTTAAAGTCTGGAAATTTAGACATATCTTTTCCTAAAGCTCCGAATCTCTGATCTACTCTCTCTAGTTCCTCTTTTAAATTCTGATTTAACTCTGGTGTGGCATCAACTAGCTTACCGCCCGCTGCCCTGTTGGAAGAAATTTAAATTAAAAAAACTCAAGGGAACAAGTTAAGCAACTTTCATAAAGTATTTTGTCTCACATATACAAAGGGGTCTACTCTCAAAAGGGAAGAATTTAAAAGGGGTCAACTCTCAAAAGGGAAGAATTTGCTAATGAGGAGCAAATCCTCTCCTTTAACCCTTGCCCTGCTGAATATTTAAATATGCCACAGCCACTACTGAATATCAACCAATCAGATTACTTGATGCAAATTATTGCAACAAATTCAGAAACTGAATGGCAAACAATGAAGATACAGATCAGATAGCTTCTTAATTTGATCTGGATCTACATAGTTTGAAAGCTAAGACATGTATGTGTTCAGCAGGACAAGGGTTAACCCTTGTCTTGCTGTTCACGACAAGCCCTATCTTTGCAAACAGTGTAGTTCCAGATCAGATGGCTTCTGAAGAAGCCATCTGATCAGGATCTACACTGTTTGGCATTCAGTTTATGAAGTTGTAGCAATAAATTATATCAAGTAATTTGATTTGTTGATAGACAGAAATGGGTGTGGCTTAAATGAATATTCAGCAAGATAAGGGTTAAAAGCAGACCCCATATGAGAGGCCAAGAGGGAGTCCTGAGGAACCTTTTTGACTTCCCTTTATAAGGCTTCTTATTTTTTTCAGAGAGGCTCTTTTCACAGAAAAGCAAAGAGGAAGTTGTGAATAACAAAGGGGGGCAAGATGGCCATTAATTGCTCACATCAGTCATTTGTAGCCTCTACAGATTTTAAGAAATAATTTAATTTGACCAAATGACCTAGTTTCTCATCTAATATGACCTTATATTTCAAATTAACTTGGTCTTATCAAGTAAATATTCTGGTAAAGGTTCACGAAGACGGAAGCAAAACTGTGGCAGAGAGAGAGAGAGAGAGATATGGAGAGAGAGAGAACAAGAATTTGAAGAAATCTGACCAAGCTACATTCAAGCCTTACATTCTGCTTAGTTTCATGAAGACTGAAGCAGAGCTTTGGGCTCTAGTGGTTGAAAAGGTTTAAAAGAAATATGACCCAGTGATCTAGTTTTTGACTGGACATGAACCTTATTTTAACATGAGTGGCATACATTAAGCTCAACGTTCTGGTCAAATGTCATCAAAATTGAAGCAAAACTACTGCCTCTGGTGGGTGAACAAGGTTTTAAAGAACTTTCACCCAGTACACTACTTTTGCTTTGACATGACTCATATTCGAACTTGACCAGCGTGCTGGTAATGTTTCATGAACATTAAAGCAAAACCTTGGCCTCTTGAGGGTGAACAAGGTAAATGCTGATACAATAAGTTCTGAATAGTTAGATCCTTTGGAAGCAAAGAATACATCAAACAAACGAAAATAGCAGACTTGGTTTTATTGAGTCTGTTCATGACCAGTACTTGATAGCTCAGTGGTTAGCATGTTCGACATGATTGAGAGGTTGTGGGTTCGAATTCGGCCACTGGAGGCGAGGTGTGTCCTTGGGCAAGACACATTATGCCACTGCCCCACTCGACCCAGGTGTAAATGGGTAGTTACTGCCTCTCTCTAGCACGAAAGATAACATCCGGAGGGTAGTTACTGCCTCTCTCTAGCACGAAAGATAACATCCAGAATGAGTGTTTGAGAGTGATTCAAATAAGCTTGAAGCTTTCATCTCAAACGAAAATAAATTAGTGTAAACTAACACAAGTGCATGTACAATGGAGGTGTAAATGGGTAGCAGTGGTGTAAAAGTTACTGCCTCTCTCTCGCGCATGAGATAATATCCGGAATGAGTGTTTGAGAGTAATTCAAATAAGCTTGAAGCTTTCATCACAATCAAACAAAAGTAAGTGTAAACTAGCGCAAGTGCATGTACAACGGACACAGGGCTTTAACAATAACTCACTTTGAGCATTTTATGCTCTGGTGATCTGAAAAGGCATTTAAACGATACAAAATGCTTTATTATCACACATACATTAACCCTTGACCTGCTGAATATCTATTTATGCCACACCCACTACTTATTAACAACCAATCAGATTACTAGATGCAAATTATTGCAACATATTCATGAGCTGAATGACAAACAATGAATATCCTGAGCAGATGGCTTCAGAAGCCATCTGATCTGGATCTTCATTGTTTGAAAGGTAAAACATATCCGGGCTCAGCAGGACAAGGGTTAACATTTCCTTCTGATGTCAAATGTCAACTTGATGTGTGTCTAGATTAAACCCTCTCAGATCAACCATATACGTTGCTCCAGGTAAGCAAGGGTAAATAAGGCTAATATTTCACCATCAAAACATTATAACATACTGTGGGTACAGATTAGAACCACCAGTGATCCTGAGGAAGGGATTCCAAACAAGGTTGGGCGGTCAAAACCGGGGGTGGTTTTAACCGGTTAAAACCGTCCCGGTCAATACTCCCAAAGTGGTCAATACTGGTCGATTGAAATATTGAGTGGTCAACTGAATAATTTTAGTGTTAAAAAAGCAAAGCTACTGAAACTATTTTGGAGTTTTACTCTCTTTGCTGGAGGCTGATCATTTGATAGAGTTTCAGGTTCAGATGTTATTTCTTCAAGTGGCCTCTTAGCAATACTTTCTGTTTTTTTTAGCCCTAGGCATTTTTGGTTTATGACTCCTCAGTCTTAAGACCTTAGCACAAACTTCAACACTTTGCCCTGTTTTTTTTTTTTGTTGTTATCTTCCAAAATAGTGAAGAAGTTCTTTAGGTTTCATTCATTTTTGACACCTTCAGTAATAGCCTGATGATAAGATTGTCAATATTGCATATAAATCAAAATTTCACACATTATGAATAGAGCCTGGTGTCAGTTTATAATACCCCTATTAGGGACATGTAATTGGTCAATTTAGCAATCAGATCTTTGCCACACCCACTGCTGTGGCATGGGTTAGTCTGTTTTGACAGCAATTTGCAGATACTTTTAAATATTCAAAGACATCATGGAATCTTCAAATATTGTTTGGTTAATAAATAAAGGACCTTTCATAAATCCTTCAAAATCCATGATACATTTAGCTTATTCATATTCCTGTAAATCAAAATATGAAAATCAATCTAACCTATAAAGGAAAAAATAGCCATCGGAAGAGATGGCAAATCCCCCGACCAAAAGCCAATATGGCCTTCAGAAGATTGTTCACCAATAGAAAGTGCACCAGAATTAAACCACATATCACAAAAGTATTGCAGTTATGGCCATCGCAAGATTATACTGTCAGGGGAGATAACTAAAAAACCAGGGCACTCAGAAATATGGTTCTTGCACATGACATACCTGCTTAAGCTCATGTATTTCTGCACAAAGTACCATCAATATGTCTCAAAAGGTATTGGAGATATGGTGATCACAAGCTGGTCATACTGTTATATTGGAAGGGTAGATAACTCAAATACCACAGCAACAACAGTTGTGGTTCTTGCACATGACATCCCTTCTGTACCTTGTATACAATTGTGCCAAGTTCCTTCAATATATCTCAAAGGGAGTTGGAGTTATGGCCATCACAAGGTTATATTGCCAGGGGAGATAACTAAAAAACCAGAGCACCCAGAGTTGTAATTCTTGAGTGTGACACACCTGCTTAACCTCATGTACATCTGCATCAAGTACCACCGATATGTCTCAAAGGGTATTGAAGGTACAGTGGTCACAAGGTTGTCATACTGTTATATTGGAAGGGGAGATAACTCAAATATCATAGCACCCAGAGTTGTGGTTCTTAGGCATGAAGCGCCGTCTCAACGTTGTCTACAATTGTGCCAAGTACCATCAATATATCTCAAAGGGTATTGGAGTTATGGCCATCACAAGGTTATATTGTCAGGGGAGATAATTAAAAAACCAGGGCACCCAGAGTTGTGGTTCTTGCAGGTGACACACCTGCTTAACCTCATGTACAACTGTACCAAGTATCATCAATATATCTCAAAGAGTGTTGGAGATGTGGCCATCACAAGGTAGTGATTCTATATTATTGGAAGGGGGGATAACTAAAAAAACACGGCACCCAGAGTTGTGGTTCTTGTGCATGACACACTGTCTCGGCCTTGTGAACAACTGTGCCAGGTATCATCAATATATCTTAAAGTCTATTGGAATTATGGCCATCACAAGGTTGTCACTCTATTTTATTGGAAGGGGAGATAACTCCAAAACCATGGCAACCAGAGTTGTGGTTCTTGTCTCAAAGAGTGTTGGAGATGTGGCCATCACAAGGTAGTGATTCTATATTATTGGAAGGGGGGATAACTAAAAAAACACGGCACCCAGAGTTGTGGTTCTTGTGCATGACACACTGTCTCAGCCTTGTGAACAACTGTGCCAGGTACCATCAATATATCTCAAAGGGTATTGGAGTTATGGCCATCACAAAGTAGTCATTCTATTTTATTAAAAGGGGAGATAACTAAAAAAGTATGGCATCCAGAGTTCTGGTTCTTGCGCATGACACGCCGCCTCAGCCTTGTGAACAATTGTGCCAAGAACCATCAATGAATCTCAAAGGGTATAGAAGCCTCCGTGGTGCAGTGGTTACGCTACTCGCCTTGTAAACCAGGGATCGCAGGATCGATCCCGGGCTTCTCCAGACTTTCGGATGAGTCTTTAAACCGAGGTCCCGTCTCCGTATGACCTTAGCTGTTGGTGGGACGTAAAACTAAAATTCACTCACTCACTCACTCAAAGGGTATAGGAGTTATGGCCATCACAAGGTTGTCACTCTATTTTATTGGAAGGGGAGATAACTCCAAAACCATGGCAACCAGAGTTGTGGTTCTTGTGCATGACACGCCGTCTCAGCCTTGTGAACAACTGTGCCAGTTACCATCAATATATCTCAAAGGGTATTGGAGTTATGGCCATCACAAAGCAGTCATTCTATTTTAATAAAAGGGGAGATAACTAAAAAAGTATGGCATCCAGAGTTCTGGTTCTTGCGCATGACACGCCGTCTCGGCCTTGTGAACAATTGTGCCAAGAACCATCAATGAATCTCAAAGGGTATAGGAGTTATGGCCATCACAAGGTTGCGTCTACGGATGGACGGACAGACGGATGGACGCCAGGCTGATCGCTATATCCCCCGAACCTATTCGGTCGGGGGATAAAAAAGAATAATTATAAAGATTGTTTGATTGAAAAGAACAGGCCTGCCTACAGTTCAGTGAGTCAATCGACCAGCAATAATGTCTTGACTTTTGATGAAATAAAAGATACCTCAAATAATTACTGTTATTAATAAAAACTATTTTGTCTTGTTCAGTGACAAAAATATAGTCTAACATCATGTACATGATGTAGGGGAAAAGCTTTTAAGACCAGTTTAGCAACAGGACAGAGGTATATACTCCAGTGATTTAATCGACCACCGATCAACCAGTATTGACCAGTATTGACCGGTTAAAACCGGTTTTAACCACCGGCCCGGTCAATACTCATATTGACCGGCTTTTTGCCAACCTTGATTCCAAAAAGAACAACACATGTTTGACTGTTTCTGACATAGCAACAGATAAGGTGCGGATTTTGTGATAATTGAAGGACAGTTTTTGTCAATTCTTCATAAACACCTATGTTGTGGGTATTCATCAGAACCGCCTCGGTGAGGCGGTTCTAATGAATACCCACAACATAGGTTTATATTGAGAAATAAGGAAAACTATCCTTCAATTAGCACAAAATACCCGCTTTATGTGTTGCTATGTTCTGAGAAGATGTAAGGAAAGCCAACAAGCATGTTTTGTTTGTATTGGAGTTTAACGGCCCAGTCAACACTATTTTTGGTCATTTTAAGCCGGTCAGTTTACCTATCCACACTTTTCCTGGGCAAGCTTATACGCAAGCGTTTAACCAGTATAGTGCACATTCTTTCGCCGGAAATTGACAATTGCCCTTCTTGATTAAGCAGAAGGGAGAGAATGACTGTAGAAAAGAATTCATGATCAATCTCCACAAAAGAATGTTGCCGACCCCGGCAGGTATCAAACTCCAACAAGTATGTATCTATATTACTAATTATTTTGAGCTACATGTATGGCTTACTTTCTTTTCTCTCCATATTCTCGAACTTTCTTAGCAAACAACTGTTGTATAGGATCAGCTGTCTTTTGTAGAGCTACAGCTGATACCCCTATGTGACGTTTAGACTGCTGTCGCAGGCAGTGACCAGCAGATCTCAAATGTCCCAAGATGGAGGTTGTCAACATTCTTATCTGTAAAACAACATAATAATGGAAGTAGACCTCAGCAAACACTTCACAGACCATGAAAAGAGACCAAAACTTAACCTTTATCTTGCTGTTCACGACAACCCCTATCTTTGCAAACACTATAGATCCAGATCAGATGGCTTCTGAAGAAGCCATCTGATCAGGATCTACACTGTTTGGCATTCAGTTTATGAATTTGTAGCAATAAATTACATCAAGTAATTTGATTGGTTGACAGACAGAAATGGGTGTGGCTTACATGACTATTCAGCAAGATAAGGGTTAACATTATCTTTCCACTTATGGAAATGAAATGACATGTTCAAAATGAACATCAAAGCTGCATGATTCTCTGGGATAAAAAACTAATGTTTTTTGTCCTAGGCGCCCAGACTACAAAGTCAATCCAGCGAATTTTAAACTACGAGATATGAATTTTCTTGAAAAACCTAACAGCTCTGGCATCACAGTCTAGGAGCTTTGAGCCACAGCCCACATTTTAACTCATTTTGTACTGGAAACCCCACAACGGCAAACAGTGCAGGCCCAGAATGTGGCATCTGATCAAGGCCTACACTGTTTGCAAAAATTTCAGCCATTTTCCAAATGAAATCTGAAGACAACACAACCTGACACCCCTGAATGTGTTATACATAACATCACGTGAACAAGTCTGTGAAATGAACACCCCCCCTAAACCCCTTTTTATATAGAGAAAACTGGGGTTTACGGGGGGTATATTATTTTTCGTATTTCTGCTCCAAGACACAGGTTGTGGGTACTCGATAGTACCGCCTGAATAAGGCGGTTCTAATAAGCACCCCTCCTTAGAAACATGTCTGTTTCTGAGATATGAAAAAGTGCACAATGCCTTACAGGTGTGTTATCCTAATGAGGTGGAAGATTCCATTTGGTACAAAAAGGGTTAAAGCTCTCCCATGCTGTGCTGCCATTAGATCTGTCACAAAGAAGTTATCCATTTTTTACCTTATCCTGCTGAATAAATTAATTTTGCTAAACCCATTGCTGACTTTTAACCATTCAAATTACTTGATAAAATGTATTTGTCCAATTCACGAGCAGGATTTCCAGTATTTTTTCTTTTTTAAGCAATGTGGATGAAGTGCCTTGTTCAAGAGCACAACACTTTGGTCAGCGAGAGGCTCGAATCCACAACCTCTTGATCAGAATCAGAATTGTTACTGGTGACATGTTGTTGTTGTTGTCTGTGTCAAATGACATCCTGTAATGTGGGAAGTTAATCACAAATCCGATGCAGGGGGTGGTTGCGACCTTTCAACTACATCACGTGTGAAAACAGCCTGGAAGAAATTCAAGGAGTTGCTACCAGTTCTCTCTTCCCGACACCTCTCGTTCAAGACACGTGGCCGTGTGTATAGCTCGTGTGCGGAGTGCAATGCTCCATGCCAGTGAGACATGGCCATTGACAAAGCCAAACCTCCAACGTCTACAGCGAAATGACAGGGCATTGATCAGACAGATTTGCAATGTCAAGCCACAGGACACTGTCACCATCAGGTCCAGTGAGTTACTTGAGCGTCTTGGCATTGAGGACCTGGACCTCATCCTGAAAGAGAGAAGACTTCGCTGGTATGGACATGTGGAATGCTCCAACGGTGCAAACAAGACTGCCTGTGACATACAGGTAAGTGGAAAGCGGGGGCCAGGAAGGCCCAAGATGTCCTGGAAGCAACTAACAGAAAGAGATTGCAGAGAATGGAAGCTCTCTGCTATCGATCCTCATGATAGACAAGCCTGGAGATCTGGGGTAAGATCTGCCATGCGTGCAGCAAGCCAGCTACCTGGAAGGGGGCCCACTTATGTGGACGTTGCCCCTGTACCTGCACGTTAATAAAAAAAAACGATGATGATGATGATGCGCTACCACTGCACCAAAGCGCTCCACTAATAAAATCTGGACAAAATGACCCAGGCCAAAACGACTTAGACCTAAACGACCCACAATATAGGCCGAAATGATCAAAGTCCAAATTCAGTCCGAAACGACCCAGGCCGAAACGACCCGGCCGAAACGACTCAGGACCGAAACGTCCCGGGTTCAATGGCAAACCTGCCGTTTTATACTGAAAATTATTATCACACATGACAGGATTGAAATAAACAAAAACACCAAGATTCTAAGAAAACACTATGAACAATAAACAGAAGGGGGGCGCTCGAAATTAAAATAATTTCTAACCCAATGTTGACTTCTTTGCCTTACCGGAGACGACCTAGGGGTAAATGCCAACATCGAAAATCAAGACGGTTTACCGACAAATTACCATAGCCTGGCAGTTATCTCCCCTCGCTCACTTGATAATTTTGCTCCCAGTATATTCTCTGGAACGCTTTGTGTACCTTATTTAAAGACCAAAGCGGCGATTTTATATACACATAAAGCTTCGCTACTAACAACCCACCTCATGCCAGGAATGATAGGATAGATAGATAGTTTTCTGTTATATTTATTTCTTTCTTTCCACTCATCACGAAAACACGCCTATATAAACTTGATCCCCTGGAAACCCACTTTTATATAGTAAAACTTGGGTTTGCAGGGGTAAAACTTATTTTTCTTAATGATAAAGCGGTTCTAACGAGTACCCACAATCTATATTTTGAGCAGAAATAAGAAAAGTCGCAATTTTTCATAAAAAAAAAAAACAACATTTTTTTTTTTCGGCAATAAACGGTACAATGTATTTGTATAGGCGTGTTTTCGTTATGGATACTGCGATCGATCACATCTGACCATTACTCGCAGGTGTACCTTACATTCACTCCAGGTTTGCAGAATGAAAGCCTACACAGTGAGCATGTAATTACGGTAGGGACCTTTAACCTGCACAGAGGATGGTTCTTCCTGCACACGGGGCCGCCAGTAAACGTCCCGATCCGAAGGACGGTGTACTTGTGGGATTCATCCCTGCAAATAATGCCAGTGGAGCATGTTCGGACACCGCAATTTTATTACCGCTGCCGGGAATCGAACCGGGGCATCTAGCATCATTGGAAAGTGCACTAACCACAGAACTACCGCGCTTATATAACAAGGAATCAGTCTGCATGTTAAAAATGACTCAGCTTCAGTATCAGAATCAGAATTTTTACTGGTGTGTCAGATGACATTCATACATCGATTTGACCTGTGATATGGGAAGTTAGTCCTGGTGTATGAACGCCATTTGACGTGTCACCAGTAACATTTATGATAGTCCCTAGCTGTAACCAAAGAGGTAATCTTAGCTACATAATTCTCAACAAATTCAGCTGTCGAAATAATCGAATCGGGAAGGGCATTCCAATCTCTAATGGTTCGGGGGCGATGGAGGATCATTGCCTTCACTTCTATTTTGCAAGCTGGGTTGTCATACAGCAGACTCAATGAGGGCATTCCACTAGACAATAGCCAAAGGGAAAAATAAATATTTATATAATCTCGAGATGCATACACATCTAAAGGTCATTGAGTTAGATCTGGAAGTCGCAGAGCTCCTTTGGATATCGTCTGGTATGGCCACGACACCATAAACAATTTTATAGAACAAATAAAGACGTGCGTCTGCATGTCTCTGTCCGAGACTGCGTCAACCCAAATTATCCAACCTCTGAGTTACATTGGCAGTCCGGTCAAAGTTAGAGCAAGTCCATCTTGCAGCCCTGCGCTGCACCATCTCATTTTAGTTGATTTTGCCCTTTGTACGGGGATCCCACACAGTTGAAGACTACTCTAAGCAGTTTCCCTGACCCTTGGCATCTATGTCTTGATAATGAGTTATGACGGTTCCAACGTAAAGGCTTATTGAGAATTAGAGAATTCTAATTCAAGGTAATGTTGGTTGATGCCTTATGCTCTGTCTCTGGTTGGGCCCATCGGATTCTAACTGTTGGTTTTCTTTTGCTCCAGCATTTCAGTGGTTTCTTGCTGTCGAATCCTCACCGTTGTCTCACCTCTGTGGTTGTTTGATTATTTGTGTTCACGGAGATGTTGCACTGATGAGTTAGGAGGCCTTCATGCGGACTGAACAAATTATTTGTCTAAATCGCGACGGAAGTAAGGGCGAGGATTGTGGCCACGTAAAATCGATTTAAGCCCCCAGTGGAATGTTTCCGCTGACCGTTCAAAGGCGTTTCTTCTGTCGGGGTTTATTTTTGTTATGGTATGTCTTTGGGCGTTTGTGTCGCTTATGTTATTTTATTTTGGATAGCCTATTGGCCATTTTGTGAGAAAGTAACTGTCCTTTTGGCTTTTCGATGTTGGTGTTTCCATTAGGGTCTGTTGTTTCATGTTTATGTGTCTTTCCACTTCTATTTTTTATAGGAAACCCAAAGTTCTGTTTGCGTTTCCGATGATCCTGTCTATGTGGGAGTTCCAGGTGAGGACTCGGAAAACATTATCCCCTAAGTACTTGGCACAGGTAACCGTCTCAAATACATGACCATGGAGTCTGTAAGTGCATTTGATAAGGCTTACTTGATCCGGTCACCTGTACCACCTGACATTTGGAAAAATTGAATTCAATGTCACGCGCGCAAAGCAACAGACAGTTTAGAACTAGAATTGGTCTAATCAGCACTGATGAGTTTGGAGGCCTTCATGCAGACTGAACAAATTATTTGTCTAAATCGCGACGGGAGTAAGGGCGAGGATTGTGGCCACGTAAAATCGATTTAAGCCCGTTTCACTGACCGTTCCAAGGTGGTTCTTCTGCCGTGGTTTTTTTTGTTATAATTTGTCTGTTATGAAAGAGGCTTCATGTAATTACTGGCAATTGGAAAATTACTCCTGATTCTAGGATAAGGAATATAATTTCTAAAGGACCGAAATATCGGTTTCCTTCTAAAATTGATTTCAGTAAATGTAGAGATGAAATCGCTGCTGCCTTGAATGAATTCGGTAATCGATGGTGTAAGCGAGAGTATGTTGAGCATAAAGCCCTTAAGGACTGGAAACTTAGCCCACCCCCCCCCCCCCTCACAATCAAAGTAAGTATTGTCAATATTTAATAAATCATCTAAATATCTAGGAGTAGAGATAAAAGCTGTTGGTTGGCGCATGATGCTCCGTCTTTGGTCGGACCCCTCGGAGTCTAACTGTTGGTTTTCTTTTGCTGCAGCAATTCTGTTGTTGTGTGCTGTCGAGTCCTCAACCTTGTTTCATCTTTGTAGTTTTTTTATTTGTATGTTCTCGGAGATGTTACACTGATGAGTTAGGAAGCCTTCATGCGGACTAAACAAAATTAGTGTATACTGCGACATAGGTAAGGGCGAGGATTTTGGCCATGTAAAATCGATTTAACGCCCCCCCCCCCCCCCCAGTGGAATTCTTTCCACTGACCGTTCCAAGGCGGTTCTTCTGTGGCGGTTTATTTATGTTGTTGTTTGTTACTTACTGTGTGTATCACTTGTGTCTTTTTGTTTTAGGTGGCCATTTGCTTGGCCATTTTGTGGGAAAGTAACTATCCTTATGGCCTTCCTTTGTTTAGGTTTCCATTATGGTCTGGTCGCTTCATGTTTGTGTTTCTTTCCCTTTGGTGTCTTTGATGGGTACTGTGAGTAAGTTAATTGTATCGATTCCTGATCTTTGTTTTACCTCTACTTTTTAAAACCTAAGACGTCTTTACGTCACCTCAAACTAGGTATTCAAGACTTCCATAAGAAGTTTGTTTTGGCTCCAGCAGATAAGGCCGCTAACAAGGTCGTCGTTGTTTGACAGCTCCAATATGTTAACTCTCTTCAGCAAGAGCTGAGGGTGAGGGTCGAAATTTCATAAACTCCTGAGTTGAAGCCCCCAGTAGTTTTACTACTGACTGCCCCAAGGCGGTCGTTCTTTTGCAGTGTCTCATTTGTTTTTGGCTGTGTTTCGTTGGTTCATGTTTCGTCTTGTTTTGTGTGTGTGTCCGTGTCACTTTCTATAGGTGACTTGAGACGGCTGCGCTCTTAGATTGTGGCCTTTCCTGTGTGACCTTTTCTTACTACATGTAGTTTGTGGTACTAAGATCTATGAACTGCAGCCTTTGGCTGTAGAGAGGGCTATAGCTGATGACCACGTTTGTCATTCAGCCACCAAATTTGCTGTATGTGTTACAGAAGGTCTGATCAGTCAAATTTACCCCCTCCCCAAAGAACTTCGGTTAAATAAAGCACATGCTTCTGATACCGAGGCCCCTTTTTTGTATTTACATCTATCTATTGTAGGCGGGTTTGTTTCCTGCAAAATTTATGATAAACACGATGATTTTGATTTTGCGATTGTAAATTTTCCTTTCTTGGATGGTGATGTTCCTCGTGTGGCATCCTATAGCATTTTTAAAATAGAAGTGAAGTCAATGACCAGGAATCGATACAATTAACCCACAGCTCCCATCAGAGACACCAAAGGAAAAGAAACACAAACATGAAATAACTAGACCCTAATGGAAACACTAACAGCGGAAAGCCAAAGAGAGAGTTACTTTCCCACAAAATGGCCAATTGACTATCCAAATCAAAAATATAAGCGACACACAAACCATAACAAAAGTAAATCACGACAGAAGAACCGCCTTGGAACGGTCAATGAAACGAATTCCACTGTGGGGGGGGGGGGTGCTGAAATCGCAATCCTCGCCCTCACGTCCGTCGCGATTTACACAAATAATTTGTTCAGTCCGCATGAAGGCCTCCTAACTCACTAGTGCAACATCTCCAAGAACACAAAAATCAAACAACCACAGAGATGAAACAACAGTGAGGGCTCGACAGCAAGACACCACTGAAATGCTGGAGCAAAAGAAAACCAACTGTTAGACACCGATGAAGCCTTCAAGGCAGAAGTTGGCAGACTTAAGCACTCAAGGCCCTATAGATCCCTGAGTAAAATAGAAGTGAAGGCAATGATCAGGAATCGATAAAATTAACACACAGCTCCCATCAGAGACACCAAGGGAAAGTAACACAAACATGAAACAACTAGACCCTAATGGAAACATCACTAGCGGAAAGCCAAAAAGGTAGTTACTTTCCCACAAAATGGCCAATTGCTATCCAAAGCAAAATACTATAAGCGATACACACACTCAAAGACAAGCCATAACAAAATAAATCACGACAGAAGAACCTCCCCGGAGCGGGGTGGGGTAGAGATTAATTAAATCGATTTGACATGGCCACAATCCTCGCTCTTACTTATGTCGCGATTTAGACAAATAATTTGTTCAGTCCACATGAAGGCCTCCTAACTCATCAGTGCAACATCTCCGTGAACACAACAATCAATCAATCATAGATATGAAACAACGGTGAGGACTCGACAGCAAGAAACCACTGAAATGCTGGAGCAAAGGAAAACCAACAGTTAGACTCCGATGGGCCCAACCAGAGACAGAGCATCCGGCACCAATCAACATTACATAAAATTAGATTCTCTCTTTTTAGCTCACCTGTCACGTAGTGACAAGGTGAGCTTTTGTGATCACTTTTCGTCCGTCGTCCGTCGTCAGAGCGCGCATGTGTGCGTGCATGTGTGCGTGTACAATTTCTTCAAACGACATCTCCTCCTAAACCACTGATCAGATTTTGACCAAACTTCACAGCAATAGTCCTTATGTGGTCCCCTTTCAAAGTTGTTCAAATGGTTCCGGTCTGTTGCACATCTGGGTCACAGGAGCCAAAAATAGATTTTTTTCATCGAAATCTTAAAAAAATCTTCTTCTCTGAAACCACAAGGTCTTTGCATTTGATATTTGGTATGAAGCTTCATCTAGTGGACCCCTACCAAGATTGTTCAAATTATAGTGCTGGTGCCAAAATGCCCCCGCCCCGGGGCCCTTTGGTATTACATGGGCTTAAATAGGGAAAATCTTTAAAATCTTCTTCTCTGAAACCGCAAGGCCCAGGTCTTTGATATTTGGTATGAAGCTTTATCTAGTGGACCCCTACCAAGATTGTTCAAATTATAGTGCTGGGGCCAAAAATACCCCCCACCCCCCCCACCCCCCCCCCCCCCCCCCCCGCCCCGGGGCCATTTGGTTTCAGATGGGCTTATATAGGGAAAATCTTGAAAAAAAATCTTCTTCTCTGAAACCGCATGGCCGAGGTCTTTGCTATTTGGTATGAAGCTTTATCTAGTGGATCTACGTAGTATGACCCATCTTCTTTCTTTTGAATGTTTTCATTGCTCTTAAAGGAACTCATTTTTAATTTTTAATTATATAGGGAAAATCTTTAAAAATCTCCTTCTCTGAAACCGCAAGGCCCAGGTCTTTGGTATTTGGTGTGAAGCTTCACTTAATGGACCCCTACCAAGATTGTTCAAATTATAGTGCTGGGGCCAAAAATGCCCCCGCCCCGGGTCCCTTTGGTTTTACATAGGCTTATGCAGGGAAAATCTTTAAAAATCTTCTTCTCTTAAACCACAAGGCCCAGGTATATGCTATTTGGTATGACGCTTCATCTTGTGGACCTCTACCAAGATTGTTAAAATTATAGCCCTGGGCCCAAAAAGCCCCCGCTCCGGGGCCCTTTGGTTTTACATAGCCTTATATAGGGAAAATCTTGAAAAATCTTCTCCTCTAAAACCACAAGGCCTAGGTCTGTGATATTTGGTTTCACGCTTCATCTTGTGGACCTCTACCAAGATTATTCAAATTACAGCCCTGAGACCAAAATTGCCCCCACCCCAGGGCCCTTTGGTTTTACAAAGACTTTATAGAACATATTTAACTTCACTAAAGCTGGTGTGTGGGAATGTGTGGCGGCAGTAAAACGTCTCACAGCCCTACATCATAATGTAGATTATATTTACTTGTCCTTTGGGGCCATTAATTCCATTGTGGAATTTTGAAAATATCTGAGGGTCACTGGTGAGACCTAATTGGCCGAAACTAGCTAGTCTGGCCCAGAAAACATATACACTCCATATTTTTCTCTTCTGTGGTGTATTCCTTGCTTCCAAAGGATAACCCTTTTATAGAACATATTTAACTTCACTACAGCTGGTGTGTGGGAATGTGTGGCGGCGGATAAACGTCTCCCTGCCCTACATCATAGTGTAAATTATATTTTCTTGTCCTTTGGGATCATTGATTCCATTGTGGGATTTTGAAAATATTTTAGGGTCACTGATGAGGTCTAATTGGCCGAAACTAGCTAGTCTGGCCCAGAAAACATGTACACTCCATATTTTTCTTTTCTGTGGTGTATTCCTTGCTTCCAAAGGATAATCCTTTTATAGAACATATTTATATAGGGAAAACCTATTAAAATCTTCTTCTCTGAAACCGCAAGGCCCAAGTGTTTGAAAATTAGGTATGAAGCTTCATCTTGTGGACCTCTACCAAGAGTGTTCAAATTAAAGCCCTGGGGCCAAAAAAATGCCCCTGCTTTGGGGCCCTTTAGTTTTATTTAGACAAATTGTGGGCATTCCGATGGGTACGAATTGCGCACCTCTTGTGACTGATCTATTCTTGTATTGTTATGAAAGAGACTTCGTGTTGTCGCTTTCCATTGATAACCAATCTGAAATTATTGAAGCTTTTAGCTCCACTTCTAGATATTTAGATGATTTATTAATATTGATAATACCTATTTCGATTGTTTGATCAGTCAGATTTACTCCCCAGAACTTAAGTTAAATAAAGCAAATTCTTCTGATACCGAGGCCCCATTTTTGGATTTAAATCTATCTATTGTAGATGGGTTTGTTTCATGCAAAATTTATGATAAACGCGATGACTTTGATTTTGAGATTGTAAATTTTCCTTTTTTGGATGGTGATGTTCCTCGTGCACCATCCTATGGCGTTTATATTTCGCAATAATTCGATTTGCTAGAGTGTGTAGTCATGTAACTGACTTCAACACTCGTAATAAATTATTAACGGCTAAACTTCTTAATCAGGGTTATCGGTACCATAAACTACGCAAAGCCTTTTCAAAATTTTATAGACGCCATTCTGATTTAATTTCAAAATTCAATATTGGACTTAAATCTCTTCTGCAACAAGGTCTATCGGAACCCGAATTTTATGGTGACTTAGTATATAAATTCAGAAAAATATATAACCGCAATGACTTCAGCACCCAATTTCGTAAAATCATTTTTCGTTATAAAAAGATTGGGTACAACATGAATATTATACGACAGACTGCATGCATGGTAGTTAACCCAATCACGGTTGAGCATAAAGCCCTTAAGGACTGGAAACTTAGAATTTTAAAACTAGTGAATAAACACATTTCTTTCTATTCTCAAAATACTAACTTATTACCTCCTAAGCCCAAGACGTCTTTACGTCATCTTAAACTAGGTATTCAAGAATTTCATAAGAAGTTTGTTTTGGCCCCTGCAGACAAGGCCGCTAACAACGTCGTCGTTGTGTGACGGCTCCACTATGTTAACACGTTTAAGCAGGAGCTTGGTGGTACTAAGGCCTATGAACTTCAGCCTTTAGCTGAAGAGAGAGCTATAGTAGATAAACATGTTTGTCTTTCAGCCACCAAGTTTGCTGTGTGTGTTAACGAAGGCCAAGACAAGCAACGAAGGCCAAGACAAGCTTCCTACGCTATACTGGTTACCAAAACTTCATAAAAACCTTACAAAGCACGGTTTATTGCAAATTCTAGCTCTTGCACTACCACTGAACTTTCTAAATTATTAACTTCCTGTCTTACTGCTATTAAAACGCATGTAATTAAATATTGTGATAAAGTCTTTGAAAGATCAGGAAGAAATCTGTTTTGGTCTATAAAAAATTCGAATGAGGTTTTAAATAAATTGAAATCTAGACATTTTCGTGCTTCTAGTCTGTCTACCTACGATTTTTCCACTCTTTACACTACACTTCCTCATAATCTTATAAAATAAAAGCTTAATGATTTAATTGAATGGGCTTTTCACAGAGAAGATTCTCTCTATCTTGCATGTAATGTCAGAAATGCATTTTTCACTTCTAAAGAGCATAAGAATTATACACTTTGGTCATGTCAGAAAGTGTGTGATGCCCTCACCTTTCTACTTGACAATATTTATATTAGATTCGGTACTAAGTTATTTAGACAAATTGTGGGTATTCCGATGGGTACTAATTGCGCATATCTTGTGGCTGATCTGTTCTTGTATTGTTATGAAAGAGACTTCATTTTGTCGCTTTCCATTGATAACCAATCATAAATTATTGAAGCTTTTAGCTCTACTTCTAGATATTTAGATGATTTATTAAATATTGATAATACCTATTTTGATGGTTTGATCAGTCAGATTTACCCCCTAGAACTTCAGTTAAATAAAGCAAATTTTTCTGATACCGAGGCTCCGTTTTTGGATTTACATCTATCTTTTGCAGATGGATTTGTTTCGTGCAGGATTTATGATAAACGCGATGACTTTGATTTTGAGATTGTAAATTTTCCTTTTTTGGATGGTGATGTTCCTCGTGCGCCATCCTATGGCGTTTATTTTTCGCAATTAATTCGATTTGCTAGAGTGTGTAGTCATGCAACTGACTTCAACACTCGTAATAAATTATTAACGGCTAAACTTCTTAATCAGGGTTATCGGTACCATAAACTACGCAAAGCCTTTTCAAAATTTTATAGACGCCATTCTGATTTAATTTCAAAATTCAATATTGGACTTAAATCTCTTCTGCAACAAGGTCTATCGGAACCCGAATTGTATGGTGACTTAGTATATAAATTCAGAAAAATATATAACCGCAATGACTTCAGCACCCAATTTCGTAAAATCATTCTTCGATATAAAAAGATTGGGTACAACATGGATATTATACGACAGACTGCATGCATGGTAGTTAACCAAATCACGGTTGGCAACTTTGCTTCCCTCTTTAATTGCACGCCGATGGGTCAGGCCTCAGATTCTATGATGGCTCCAACGTAAAGGCTTATTGAAAATTAGGGAGATAATGTTTGTTGGTGCCTGATGCTCTGTCTCTGGTCGGGCTCATCGGAGTCTAACTGTTGGTTTTCTTTTGCTCCAGCATTTCAGTGGTTTCTTGCTGTCGAGTCCTCACCGTTGTCTCACCTCTGTGGTTCTTTGATTTTTGTGTTCACGGAGATGTTGCACTGATGAGTTAGGAGGCCTTCATGCGGACTGAACAAATTATTTGTCTAAATCGCGACGGAAGTAAGGGCGAGGATTGTGGCCACGTAAAATCGATTTAAGCCCCCCAGTGGAAATCTTCCACTGACCGTTCCAAGGCGGCTCTTCTGTGGCGATTTATTTATGTTGTTGTTTGTTACTTACTGTGTGTATCACTTGTGTCTTTTGGTTTTGGATGGCCATATGGCCATTTTGTGGGAAAGTAACTGTCCTTATGGCCTTCCTTTGTTTAGGTTTCCATTATGGTCTGGTCGCTTAATGTTTGTATTTCTTTCCCTTTGATGTCTTTTATGGGTGGAGTAAGTTAATTGTATCAATTCCTGATCTTTGTTTTACTTCTACTTTGCTTCCCTCTTTAATTGCACGCCGGTGGGTCATGCCTCAGATTCTATGACGGTACCAACGTAAAGGCTAATTGAGAATTAGAGAGATCTAATTCAAGGTAATGTTGGTTGGTGCCTGATGCTCTGTCTCTGGTCGGGCCCATCGGAGTCTAACTATTGGTTTTCTTTTGCTCCAGCATTTCAGTGGTTTCTTGCTGTCGAGTCCTCACCGTTGTCTCACCTCTGTGGTTCTTTGATTATTTGTGTTCATGGAGATGTTGCACTGATGAGTTAGGAGGCCTTCATGCGGACTGAACAAATTATTTGTCTAAATCGCGGCGGAAGTAAGGGCGAGGATTGTGGCCACGTAAAATCGATTTAAACCCCCCAGTGGAAATCTTTCCACTGACCGTTCCAAGGCGGTTCTTCTGTGGCGATTTATTTATGTTGTTGATTGTTACTTACTGTGTGTATCACTTGTGTATTTAATTTTGGATGGCCATATGGCCATTTTGTGGGAAAGTAACTGTCCTTATGGCCTTCCTCTGTTTAGGTTTCCATTATGGTCTGGTCGCTTAATGTTTGTATTTCTTTCCCTTTGGTGTCTTTGATGGGTGGAGTAAGTTAACTGTATCAATTCCTGATCTTTGTTTTACTTCTACTTTACATAGACTTATATAGGGAAAATCTTGAAAAATCTTCTCCTCTGAAACCACAAGGCCTAGGTCTGTGAAATTTGGTATGAAGCTTCATCTAGAGGACCTCTACCAAGATTGTTCAAATTATGGTCCACAGACCAAAAATGCCGCCGCCTCGGGGCCCTTTGGTTTTACATAGACTTATATTGGGAAAATCTTTAAAAATCTTCTTCTGTGAGACCACATGGTCTAGGTCTTTGATGATTGGTGTGAAATTTCATCTAGTGGTCCTCTATCTAGATTGTTCAAATTATAGCCCTGGGGCCAAAAATGCCCCTGCCCCGAGACCCTTTGGTTTTACATAGACTGTCCACTGACCGTTCCAAGGCGGCTCTTCTGTGGCGATTTATTGATGTTGTTGTTTGTTTCTTACTGTGTGTATCACTTTTGTCTTTTTATTTTGGATGGCCATATGGCCATTTTGTGGGAAAGTAACTGTCCTTATGGCCTTCCTTTGTTTAGGTTTCCATTATGGTCTTGTCGCTTAATGTCTGTATTTCTTTCCCTTTGGTGTCTTTTATGGGTGGAGTAAGTTAATTGTATCGATTCCTGATCTTTGTTTTACTTCTACTTTACCTAGGGAATATTTTTTAAAAAAATTCTTCTTCTCTCAAACTGCAAGGCCCATGTCTTTGATATTTGGTATGGAGTTTCATGTAGTGGACCGCTACTGTAACCAAGAATGTGCAAAGTATAGCCCTCGGGCCACAAATGCCCCCGCCCCAAGGCCCTTTGATTTTACATAGACTTATAGAGATAGGCATTGAAAATCTTCTTCTCTCAAACAGCATGGCCCAGGTCTTTGATATTTGGTGTGAAGCTGCATCTGGTGGACCTCTATCAAGATTGTTTAAATTATAGCCCTGATGCCAAAAATGCCCCCGCCCCAGGGACATTTGGTTTTACATAGGCTTATGCTGATGCCTGATGCTCTGTCTCTGGTCGGGCCCATCGGAGTCTAACTGTTGGTTTTCTTTTGCTCCAGCATTTCAGTGGTTTCTTGCTGTCGAGTCCTCACCGTTGTCTCACCTGTGTGGTTGTTTGATTATTTGTGTTCACGGAGATGTTGCACTGATGAGTTAGGAGGCCTTCATGCGGACAGAACAAATTATTTGTCTAAATCGCGACGGAAGTAAGGGCGAGGATTGTGGCCACGTAATATCGATTTAAGCCCCCCAGTGGAATTCTTTCCACTGACCGTTCCAAGGCGGTTCTTCTGTGGCGGTTTATTTTTGTTGTTGTTTGTTACTTACTGTGTGTATCACTTGTGTCTTTTTATTTTGGATGGCCATATGGCCATTTTGTGGGAAAGTAACTGTCCTTATGGCCTTCCTTTGTTTAGGTTTCCATTATGGTCTGGTCGCTTCATGTTTGTGTTTCTTTCCCTTTGGTGTCTTTGATGGGTAAAGTAAGCTAATTGTATCGATTCCTGATCTTTGTTTAACTTCTACTTTATGTAGGGAATATCTTTAAAAAAAATCTTCTTCTCTGAAACTGCAAGGCCCAGGTCTTTGATATTTGGTGTGTAGCTTCATCTTGTGGACCTTTGCCACGATTGTACAAGTTATAGCCTTTGTTGATATTTGGTATGAAGCTTCACCTTTTTAGACCTCCCTCAACATTATGCACATTATAGCCCTTTAGTCAATAATGGTCCTCCCTGGAGCCCACGTGTTACTCTATGGATCAGGTGAGCGATCCAGGGCCGTTTAGGCCCTCTTGTTTTCTCTCCTCTCACTGCTACTCGCTCACATCTGAGCATTACCAGCAGGATTTCCAGGGTGGTAACCGGTACTCTCTAATTCTCAGTAAGCCTTTACGCTCAAACTGTCATAGAATCTGAGGCCAGGGTGCATACATTTACCGGAAAGCACCAAAATACCGGAAAGCAAACCAAAATACCGGAAAGCACATATAAATACCAAAAAGCACTTTGTACTTGGGTTTTTTTTTTTTGCGGAGGAACATGTTAAAAATGAAATTTTGGCCTATGTATTAGATTTATATTGATAATTTTACCTAAAAAAACTTAAATATTTGTCCCCCAATCCCTTAGGGTATTGTCAGAATGACATGCAAGTTTCAAGAATTACTCGCTGCTTTCTATATCTATCTTCATATACTGCAGCAACCGTTTGAGAGTGTTGTGTGCAGTTTAAAGAACTTGGAACCGGACCGTTCGGAATACAATGGTTAAATAGTGTCGTCTTTGTGTTAGTTCAACACAGGGTGTCTATTCGGAGATCACCACCAAGTTACCATGTAAGGTTTACCAGGGCTTCCATTGCTAGAGCGGGGGTATTGTCTCTGACTAAATACGGTGTATAACACGTCTGTTCAAAAATTAACATGAAGATTTAGCTGTTTAGCGGGTAGTTGGGGCTATATAGCCCTTTCAAGATATTCACATATATCGAGCCAATCGTTTGGGTTGGCAAAATGGGAGAACCAGGAGAAAATCAGGCAGAACTTGTCTTTCACATATGTTTTTTGAGCGGGATGCGAACCGCCAATTAAGCGAGTGGAACTCGGAGAAAAACCAAACAGAACGTGTCTCCTAGCGACTCTCTTGCCACAAATGAACTGTGCGAGGGCGCGAACCACAGCGATAAGCGACCTATTGAGAAAGAGTCAGCACTCCTAACCACTAGGCCACCGAGAAATTTAATAGGCCTAAATAAATTAATAGGCCTAAATAAATAAATAAAAAAACATTAATACAATAAAATCACCTCTTTCTATATTCCCTTTATTTCCAAAGATAGAACATTTATCGGGTGGGGCATACTTACCATTGCAATAAAATCGCAAGTTATAAATGTTCTATAAAAGGGTTATCCTTTGGAAGCAAGGAATACACCACGGAAATGAAAATATGGAGTGTATATGTTTTCTGGGCCAGACTAGCTAGATTCGGCCAATTAGGCCTCATCAGTGACCCTCAGATATTTTCAAAACTCCACAATGGAATCAATGATCCCAAAGGACAAGAAAATACAATCTACTCTATGATGTAGGACAGGGAGACGTTTTAGCGCCGCCACACATTCCCACACACCAGCTGTAGTGGAGTTAAATATGTTCTATAAAAGGGTTATCCTTTGGAAGCAAGGAATACACCACAGAACTGAAAATATGGAGTGTATATGTTTTCTGGGCCAGACTAGCTAGTTTCGACCAATTAGGCCTTATCAGTGACCCTCAGATATTTTCAAAATTCCACAATGGAATCAATGATCCCAAAGGACAAGAAAATACAATCTATACTATGATGTAGGGCAGGGAGACGTTTTAGCGCCGCCACACATTCCCACACACCAGCTGTAGTGAAGTTAAATATGTTCTATAAAAGGGTTATCCTTTGGAAGCAAGGAATACACCACAGAACTGAAAAAAATATGGAGCATGCATGTTTTCTGGGCCAGACTAGCTAATTTCGGCCAATTAGGCCTCATCAGTGACCCCCGGATATTTACAAAATTCCACAATGGAATCAATGATCCCAAAGGACAAGAAAATACAATCTACACTATGATGTAGGGCAGGTCCAGAGAGGAACCATAGCTGTTCCAGATATGTTATATATTGCATTATATTGCATTTAAATATAATTTTCATATGTTTACCAGTATGTATAAGTGCTTTTTGGTATTTATATGTGCTTTCCGGTATTTTGGTTTGCTTTCCGGTATTTTGGTGCTTTCCGGTAAATGTATGCACCGTCTGAGGCCTGACTGTTTTATTTATTTATTTATTTATTTTTTAAACTACTTTTAAACTCATACTGACTATCATCTTCCACACCTTGCACTATCATGCTCTATCAGTCTCACTGTTACACTTTGCTTTTATCTTTACTTAACTCTTGGCAAGCGCACCTGCCTAAAATGTTCGCAAGACCATATGACAGTATATTTTTTTTTTCTTTTTTAAGGAAAAAAAAAAGTAATGGTTACCACCGAGGAAATCCTGCTCGTAATGCTCAGATGTGAGCGAGTAAGCAGTAATAGGGGAAAAAAGAAAGCCGGATATTTATTCTCGTTTTATTGGTTGAGGTAATGGCTAAATATGACCGACTCAATATAAGAAGATAGATAGATAGATAGAATTCGCGTCAATGAGTTGATTTCGCCTTTTAGTCACAACCACAACTTCGTAAGCAAACTCCGACGAGCAAAACTGTTAATTTCAAACTCTTGTTCGGAATTGAGGCGAAACAGTCATGAGTCACGTGACCGAAACCATTTCGAAGCGGAAGATCCTGCTTTGTCTGCCATTTCCGTCGACTGAAATTTCCGGTCAAAATAGACCCTTTCACGGTTTATGCCGCCATGATGGATACGGGGCAAATCATGTGATCAATACAAAATGGCGGCTTGTAAACAACATGAAATGAGAAAAATGTAACGCGAATTTGGAAAATAAAATTGAGAGAAACAACCGGTCTTTTGTAGGTTTTTGTTTTCAGATCATATTTGAAAGAGCTTAAGGTAATGATTTATGAAGGTATTACTAAAATGCCTGTCAAACCGCTTGATATGACAGAAAGATTTATCTGTTTTATGTGGGTGGGGATACTCAGCTATTTTCGTTTCTCTTCCGCGTTGGTTTTGTCAAATATTAATGTTGAATAGAATGTATTTTCTTAAATCGTGAATTGGAGTGTTACCTTAAGGTGGATTAAACCTAATCAAGTCCATATGTTGTATGCATACAACCCTGTATAAGAAGATGTGGACATAACTGAAGGCCCCCTTTTCATTGAGAGTCATCGACCGAGTCATCACCTCTATCTATCTATCTTCTGATACTGCGTCGGTCACATTTGACCATTACCGCAGGTGTATATGAAATACACTCCAGGTTTTGCAGGATGAAAGCCTACACAGTAATCGTGTAATTAACGGTAGGGATCTTTAACCTGCACAGGGGATGGTTCTCCCTGCACAGGGGGCCTCCAGTTAACGTCCCGATCCGAAGGACGGTGCATTTTATGACATTCATCTCTGCAAATGATGCCAATGGAGCGTGTTCGGACACCGAAATTTTATCGCCGCTGCCGGGGATCGAACCCGGGACCTCTAGCATCATAGGCAAGTGCACTAACCACTGAGCTATCACGCTCCACTCTGCAGGTTAAAACTCTATATATCTATCTATATATACTGCAGCACCCTCTCACGAGTCACAGGACAGTGAAGTTTCACCAGTAAACCTAAAACAAGCCTGAATCTACTTATTCTCTTATTAAGAGCATAAGTATGTGGATTCAGACCACTGTGAGGACTCTTATTAAGTTTTCTGGTGACATGTGTTATGTGCAGAGGATAAAAGTGAGAATGTAGGAGAATAGAAAGTGTGAAAGTGAGACATGATAAAAGCTGATAGTGTTAATGCAGAAGATGTGTAGTGTTTTGGGGCTTGAATAAGTTATTGTCCTGACTCTTTCTTTGAAAGAGTTGATATCACTAAAGCGGACTGTCTCTCCTGTGGGGTTATTCCAAACTTTGATTGAAGCCAGATATAATGAATGTTTGTAATAATTAATGCTGACACGATTAATCGGAAAATAGATTAATAGATCGATAAATTCCAAAAAATGATTATGATTACAGATTTGCTTGTAATAGATTATTGGATAAGCCCAAAGTTGGGCCTAAAATAGCTGAATGAGTGGCAAACAGTGCAGACCCTGATTCTGCGGCGTCTCATCTGGGTCTACACTGTTTGCTCAGGCCTGTTTGTTCAAATACATACGGTAAAGTACAATATATTGTAAGAGTCATGTTCAGACAGAAAGCGAGAAAGGTAAAATTATGACCAAATCTTTGGTGATTACTAATCGATTATCGATCAAAATGGCAGGACTGATAATCGATTATTTTTTCAGCTCCGATTAGCCAGTCCTAGTAATAATTTGCATAGTTATGGATCTGTCTGAGGGCAAGATAGTGCATGTGGCGAGTGTGAATCTTGGGTTTCTCAAAGTATGAGGATATTTGAATGGCTGCATAATATTACATGATTCTTGTGTAGGCTTTCATTCTGATAATCTGATGTGTATGCAATGTACACAGCCTGTGCCCCTTCTGGGGTTAAGGCGAAACTGGAAGAAAGAAAGAAATACAGCGTGATAGCTCATTGGTTAATGCACTTGCTTCAGATGCTACTACAGGTCGCCGGTTTGTACCCCGCCAGCAGTAATAAAATTTCGGTGTCCAAACATGTTCCATTGGCACCATTTGCAGGGATGAATGCCAAAGTAGCCCGACATTCAGATCGGACGTTAACTGGATTCCCACTGTGCATGTTAAATTAATTTAGGAATGTGGATATCTTGTTTATTATATAAGATATCTTATATAAGTAATACATTGTACAAGATATCTTCTTTATCATATGACGTCATTTATAAGTAGTGGATAACGTCGTGTAATAAAAATCTTATGACCACATGTGTAATAACACTTTGGCTGGATTAAGTAACTTGTAATGATGTCCATAACAACAATGTGTTTATGTGGAAATATTTGTCAAATTCAAAGGCCATAAAATCAATTTGAATGTGGTCATGTGATAAAGAGGATCTTACATGAGTGGTCATTTCATATGAAATTTATGAAACGAGCATTCAGCGAAATGACCACAAGTGTTTATTTCGTTTGTTTGATTTGAGGTTTAGCGTCTCCGTCAGCACTGTGTGGGTCATTTTGGAGACGTTGCATCCAGTTTTGTGGGACTTTTACCCGGCATTGAGATGAAATGACATCTCAAGCCCTGTCACCCAATAATGACCACGAGTGTAAGATTCTGTTTATCATATGACCACTTTAAATTGGATTTTTGACATTTTTCCACAAAAATGCATGGTTGACATGGACATTGTCATGCCATTACTTAATCCCGCCTAAGTGTCATTACACATCTGGTTATACAATTTTTATTACACTACGTTATCCACTGCTTAACAACAACGTCATATGCTAAAAATGGAATCTTACACTGGTGGTCATTTCAGACGCACTGTAAAGATATGAGTTTTGTTTTTTTTCATTGTTCAGTCCAACAAAAGTTACTAAGCACAGAAGCTTTTCGTGTTGATGGCCCCGTGAATATCACTGATTCGTAGGAAATCCATTTAATGACTATTTATTGAGACAGCTGCGCTATTGTTATTGCTGTGATGGCAGAGTGTTGAATGAGTAAAATGGTTAGCTATAGAATATGGTCTGGAATCATGTGCTAGGACTGCCAATCAGTGTAGACCCAGATCATATGCAACAAAATGCTGCATCTTTTCAGGTTCAACACGGTTTGATTTCAGTGCAATAATTAATTGATAAACTAAGCAGTTTAATTCCATGTTCGTGAGCGTTTTAGCTACCTTTATACACTCATGGGCTGCATGGGTGCTGGTAAACAGCTTAGAAATCAAAGCCTGCTCATGGTAATTGCCTGGTAAAAGTGCCACAGAGTTGATGGGGACCTTAAACCTCAACTTGAAATCAAGCAGAAATCATATTGTCTTGGTACCTCATATATATTTTATTAAACAAAATTAATAATACATGTATCTATGGTATATAATATATATCCTAGCTGTTGAAGTAAATAATATTTCTTATATATTATATGAGATATCTTCTATGGTATAAGAACTATGATAAATATATAAAATATCTTATATACTAAAACAGATATCTTATCATGTCACTTGTGGTTTTTCTTCAGTTACTCAGTTTTTTCTTTCTTCTTTCTCCTATTACTGCTACTCGCTCACATCTGGGAATAACAATTGGTTCTATGAAAGTGAAATTGTCTTGAAAGGTCCCAATACTTAGGATCATGATGGTATCATCCTGACATCATTTACACTGGGTATTCCAGTATACATATTATTTTATTTGTTTCATGCCTCTGTCATTTGATTGTCTACTTGGTTTATCCATTATAGTATGCCTTGTTATGTAGACATCTATTGGTTTGTGCTCCTATGTGGGCAGAAAATTCGCAATAAGCTCTTGTATCTTGTATGTGGTAATATTAAAGTTATATGATTGCCTTAGGCTCATCATTGTCATTGCCCCTAACATTCAGTGGACAATATATTTATCAGCAGGTGTCACGGGTGTTTTGAAGCCGCGAAAATTCAATACATTTTCAGTAATGGTGGCCGCATTCAAGCAAGTCGTTCCAGTGATTTTTATGTTAAAGTACTGTATTTTTTATGTATTTTGTGCATATAAGATATAAAATTACATGACTGGCTATTTCATTTCTTTTGTTTGATCCTGTTGTGTACGTTTTCGTCTATTGAAAAGCAGAACTGTTACCGAGCCGACATTGTAAACAGTAACATTCGGAATACCTCGGATCTAGATTGTTTGCCCCCTATTCAAGATGGCGGAGGAAACCGTGTATCGGCCTATTGCAGTTTTGCCCGAAATTATTTTGGTTAATTTGATATTAAATAGATAGAAGATAGCTAAAGTCACATTAACTGATAAAAAGTAGTAAGTTATTGATATGTTTTGTCATTCTGTATCGCGACAAACCAAAATTAGGTCGCGGCAGCGAAAAAAGATAAACAGGATGTTGAACGTGCGATTCAGAGCCGGAAGTTTTTATTTTCAGTTTCTCAATCGAAGCAGACATCGATTTCCTCTCTACAGATTGTTGAAAACTTATTGAGAAGAACAGTTATGAAGCATCTGCTGTAATTTAGAGACGCCAATTTTTTCACGATAGCGCCATGTCCGCCATTTTTAGAATTTGTTATTTGAATGGAACAGCATAGCGTGGAAAAACTAAGTCAGTAAGTTTGCCAAATGAGGTTGTTACAGCAAAGACATTGAATAGCTTTAAAAACAGAATTGACAAGCTTTGGAACACTGAAGAGATGTACAGTTTCTAAGTAGTTCATCTCAAAGCAATTTGGGATATATATTGTATGTACACAAGAAAAAAGATCTGTCATGAATACATTCTGATCACACGATTTGAGAAAACAGAAGTTTAGTAGCCCGGTCCTCCATGCTACCGCGGTACTTAATGATTGAACACAAAACAAGAACAGATAAAGAAACTTACCAAAGTCTCAGTACACTACCTTTTCCTTGACATGTCGTCTTCATTTTGATATAATTATGAAAACATGTCATGCTATAACAATAATAAATACCTGTCAGTTCAGCGCCATGTTTTTTTTTTAATCATGAGAGTTGTCCTTCATGGTACCGGGGTAATACTAAAAGCTGGTATTTTATGGGAAGCCAGTATGGTAATAAATATTGTTATTTAGGCCAAAACAAAATATATGTGTGGTTCCGGTTACCCGACCGTGCCTAGCTTTTTCCCGCCGACCCTAATTATTTTTTCTATCATGAATATTCCAAACATTTTATGTGCAAAAACGGTCTTTCAATTTTTCATGGTTAAGTTATTTAAGTACATATTCATTAAAAAGCTCTTTCATTAAAGGACAATCTGATCGTATTTACGCATGAAAATGGTGTGCGTCTGCCAAAAAAAAAAACCTTCAAAAACATCCGTGTTTGTCTCTAAATAACCGTGAGCCTAGAATAAAAATGCATATCGTAAGCATCACTATTTAAAAGCTGTTTTTTTTTTTATCAATTGCCGCGAGCTGTCAGTTAACGGTAAGTGGCCTGTGCTATTCAATAAGAATTAGCCAGTTACAGTTCAAATGGGTCAGGGATATGGCACGTTGCTACTTCTGAAGAAGCCGACGCTTTGAAGTAACCAATAATTATAATCCAAAATCTCCAGTACTTAGCACATTCAAGACCGTTCATGCAAGCCAATAGAACCACCACCGGAAACAAAATAAATAAGAAAAAAACTACTACCAGAGGGTAAAACGTCTGTTGTCTCCTGTGATCAACAGGTATTTTCCATGTACCGGTAAGAGAGGCAAAATTAGGAAGCGGTCAGGACCCACAAATTTTGAATGCAATTTGTTTTCGGAAGCGCAAGATGCATAAAATCCATGTCTTGGACGCAAAAAAAAAGGACAATGGCGCACATTTCTTGCAGTATGCAGACCGTGACGGTATGACCCCTCTCAATAATCAGATTACTTTTGTGACAATAAAAATTATCCAAATCATGTTTTACCACCTGTAGCGATAATCAGACAAGTGTGCACGCTTCAACAAACATAAATAATGCAGACAGCTTGTGTAAATCTCTCAAGTATTTTCACTATCTCCATGAACAGAAAGCTAAGCATCCACAGATGTGCAGGATGATCGTAGTCTTCGCTGGTCTCACATATATAGTTTTTGTCATGCCGCGCTTAATTTCCCGCCGTCATTTTGAACGTGCATTTGTTGCAGTCTGAAATTTTCCCGCGTTTTTCAATAACACGTCATCGATAGTTTGCACACACGGTCTTCGCGTCCAATTTTTGGAAAACATGACAGTAAAACTGTGCGACAGGTGAAGTCACAGATCAGCCTGCGCAGTCTTATCAGTCTGTGCTCTTTGTTCAAACCTGTTGTAGTATGGCTTCTGGGATATGCAGAGAGCAGCAAACGAAGAGCTCGATGTACAGGCTGATCTTACGTTAAAAGAAATTTTTTTTCGTGAGTGCCGCAAGCTTTAAACCTGTTGTAATATATGTCCGACAAAGACGGTAGTTAAAGAGCTAGGATGTCATATGGTGGTGACATCAGAAATGCTTTCCGAGAAATGCCCTGAATGCGTATGCGCGCACAGAAAAGACTCCGATCAGCTGGAAGTTCTGCACAGTCTGATCTGAATTTATTGTTCACAATTTTTCATTTCTCGGAACGTTTAGACACTCGCCGATCAGACTGGTCGCATATGCGCATGATAACACGGGTCAGGTAAACTTTCACACCTAATCGTTTAATTGGTATCACTTACATGTACACTGGTCATCAAATCTTAAAGTGAGATAATTTGGAACAATAAACAGCGGGATTAGCGGTAAACCATCAAACAGGCAACAATCTATTGCTAAAAAAGTGTCTAAAATATCCATTCTTTAAACAGGCATGACGTTGTTATATTTTGGTCATTTGATTTGAGGTTTAACGTTCCCGTCAACACTGTAAAGGTCATTTTGGAGACGTTGCTTCCAATGCTGTAGGACTTTTACCCGACATTGAGATGAACAGACTCAATAAAACCGAGTCTGCTATTTTCATTTATTTGGTGTATTCTTTGCTTCCGGGGGATCTAACTATTCAGAACTTATTTATCCCTGCTCACCCTTGCATGCCCCTAGTTAAAGGGGAAAGCAGACTTAACTGGGGATATATTTTTTTCCCAATCTCTGCTCAAGAACATACATGTACATTGTGGTTTCTTATTAATACCACCTCAATGGCATGGTTCTATTGAGTTTCCACACGGTACAAAGTTGGATTGAAGTCATGAAAGAGGCAATTAGGGAAACATGCAACTATGATGTAGTGCACACATGTGTGTAGAAATGTTGTTTATGTTTTTTGTGCAATCAAGATCAGGAACTTAACTTTTTCAAAATGAAGGATTTTGGACTCCTGTTTTCAGAATCATTGTGAGATCTATCTATCTATCTATCTATCTATCTATCTATCTATCTATCTATCTATCTATCTATCTATCTATCTATCTATCTATCTATCATGTTCAGCTTTAAGACCAAGTAAGACAGACACAAATGGCACAAGGACTACGATTTGAAAAGACTATATAAAATAGTTTCTGCTGGTGCTAATTGCTTGATGTTTAATTTGCAGCATTAAGCCGTTATAAGAAACTTTCTGATATCCTTTTACTCTGTCATTTCATCTTGATCTTTTGAACTTTTACATTTATCTTCAATGTATATATGGTACAATAACAGTTACAACACTATTCAAGATAAAGCAACCTTCACTAGAACAGCAAGTCCCAAAGGCTGACCTTTTGTAAAAGGCACAGGATGTCCAATCAAAATACTTTGTTCTGACTGAAGAACACCCTTATTTTTGTAACAATTAGGACAATATGGATGAAAACTAAGCATTATTTATTATTCTTTTATTTGTTTACAATGTTTTCAAGTACAATTATACAACAAAAGCAAAACAATATAACAAAAATAAGTGTAGTGTGTACTGTGTAGCATAGTATAGAATGTGAGAAAAAAAAAATAAAAAAAAATAAAATAATTTTCCTACCTACCTACCCTATTTTTGAAAACCATGTAATAGGAACCACACATATAGTTTGTTTTGGCCTTATTGAAAGATAGGCTAGTCAACTGTCTTCACTGCTAGCCGAATTTCAAACCAAAAATTAATATTTAAATGATATGAGAACACATTGAAAATAAGATTAACATATTTTCAAAAGATCATTCTTGGAGTAAAATGTTATCACTGTCGGCCCAACATTGGTCCGCCATTCTTTGCTAAGTGGGTTTGAATCAGGAGTTCCATAAGTTGCAAACAATGCATTGGAGATTTTTGATTATTTATATCCATAGAGTTAATACCTCAGGTATCGTTAATGCCTATTATATCTTAATGAAATATAATGTGGTTCTACACATAATTTGTAATTAATTATTTTTAGCTCACCTGACCGAAGGTCATGGTGAGCTTTTGTGACAGTAAGATGTTCGTGCGTCGTCCGTCGTGCGTCGTCCGTGCGTAAACTTTTTCTTGTGAACACACTAGAGGCCACAGTTTTGGTCCAATTATCATCAAACTTGCTCAGAATGATAATCATGACAATATCTCGGTCAAGTTCGAATTTGGGTCATGTCGGGTAAAAAAGTAGGTCAGTAGGTCAAATCATAGAAAAACCTTGTGAACACTCGAGAGGCCACAATTTTGGTCCAATCATCATCAAACTTGCTCAGAATGATCATTGTGACAATATTTTAGTGAAGTTTGAATATGGATCATGTCGGCTTAAAAAGTAGGTCAGCGGGTCAAATCATAGAAAAACCTTGTGAACACCCTAGAGGCCACAATTTTGGTCCAATCATAATCAAACTTGCTCAGAATGATCATCATGACAATATCTTGGTCAAGTTCGAATATGGGTCATGTCCGGTCAAAAAGTAGGTCAGTAGGTCAAATCATAGAAAAACCTTGTGAACACTCTGAAGGCCACTGTTTTGGTCCAATTATCATGAAACTTGCTCAGAATGACCATTGTGACAATATTTCAGTCCAGTTCGAATATGGGTCATATCGGGTTAAAAAGTAGGTCAGCGGGTCAAATCATATAAAAACCTTGTGAACACCCTAGGGGCCACAATTTTGGTCCAATCTTAATCAAACTTGCTCAGAATGATCATCATGACAATATCTCGGTCAAGTTTGAATATGGGTCAAATGGTTCCGGTCCGTTGCACATCTAGGTCACAGGAGCCAAAAACAGATTTTTTTCACCAAAAACTTAAAAAATCTTCTTCTCTGAAACCACAAGGCCCAGGTCTTTGTTATTTGGTATGAAGCTTCATCTAGTGGACCCCTACCAAGATTGTTCAAATTATAGTGCTGGGGCCAAAAATGCCCCCGCACGGGGGCCCTTTGGTTTTACATAGGCTTATATAGGGAAAATCTTTAAAAATCTTCTTCTCTGAAACCACAAGGCCCAGGACTTTGATATTTGGTATGAAGCTTCATCTAGTGGACCCCTACCAAGATTGTTCAAATTTGAGTGCTGGGACGAAAAATGCCCCCGCCACGGGGCCCTTTGGTTTTACATTGGCTTATATAGGGAAAATCTTTAAAAATCTTCTTCTCTGAAACCACAAGGCCCAGGTCTTTGATATTTGGTATGAAGCTTCATCTAGTGGACCCCTACCAAGATTGTTCAAATTATAGTGCTGGGGCCAAAAATGCCCCCGCCCCAGGGCCCTTTGGTTTTACATAGGCTTATATAGGGAAAATCTTCAAAAATCTTCTACTCTGAAACCACAAGGCCCAGGACTTTGATATTTGGTATGAAGCTTCATCTAGTGGACCCCTACCAAGATTGTTCAAATTATAGTGCTGGGACAAAAAATGCCCCCGCCACGGGGCCCTTTGGTTTTACATTGGCTTATATAGGGAAAATCTTTAAAAATCTTCTTCTCTGAAACCACAAGGCCCAGGTCTTTGATATTTGGTATGAAGCTTCATCTAGTTGACCCCTACCAAGATTGTTCAAATTACAGTGCTGGGGCCAAAAATGCCCCCGCCCCGGGGCCCTTTGGTTTTACATAGGCTTATATAGGGAAAATCTTAAAAAATCTTCTTCTCTGAAACCACAAGGCCCAGGTCTTTGATATTTGGTATGAAGCTTCATCTAGTGGACCCCTACCAAGATTGTTCAAATTTTAGTGCTGGGACAAAAAATGCCCCCGCCACGGGGCCCTTTGGTTTTACATGGGCTTATATAGGGAAAATCTTTAAAAATTTTCTTTTCTGAAACCACAAGGCCCAGGACTTTGATATTTGGTATGAAGCTTCATCTAGTGGACCCCTACCAAGATTGTTCAAATTTTAGTGCTGGGACAAAAATGCCCCCGCCACGGGGCCCTTTGCTTTTACATTGGCTTATATAGGGAAAATTTTTAAAAATCTTCTTCTCTGAAACCACAAGGCCCAGGTCTTATATATTTGGTATGAAGCTTCATCTAGTGGACCCCTACCAAGATTGTTCAAATTATAGTGCTGGGGCCAAAAATGCCCCCGCCACGGGGCCCTTTGGTTTTACATAGGCTTATATAGGGAAAATCTTTAAAAATTTTCTTCTCTAAAACCACAAGGCCCAGGACTTTGATATTTGGTATGAAGCTTCATCTAGTGGACCCCTACCAAGATTGTTCCAATTTTAGTGCTGGGGCCAAAAATGCCCCTGCCCCGGGGCCCTTTGGTTTTACATAGGCTTATATAGGGAAAATCTTTAAAAATCTTCTTCTCTGAAACCACAAGGCCCAGGACTTTGATATTTGGTATGAAGCTTCGTCTAGTGGACCCCTACCAAGATTGTTCAAATTATAGTGCTGGGACAAAAAATCCCCCCCTGCCACGGGGCCCTTTGGTTTTACATAGGCTTATATAGGGAAAATCTTTAAAAATCTTCTTCTCTGAAACCACAAGGCCCAGAACTTTGATATTTGGTATGAAGCTTCATCTAGTGGACCCCTACCAAGATTGTTCAAACTATAGTGCTGGGGCAAAAAATGCCCCTGTCCCGGGGCCCTTTGATTTTACATAGGCTTATATAGGCAAAATCTTTAAAAATCTTCTTCTCTGAAACCGCTAGGCCCAGGTCTTTGATATTTGATGTGTAGCTTCATCTAGTGGACCTTTGACAAGATTGTTCAAATTTTAGCCTTTGTTGATGTTTGGTATGAAGCTTCACCTTTAAGACCTCCCTCAACATTATGTACATTAAAGCCCTGGGGCCAATAATGGCCCTCTCTGGGGCCCACTTGTTACACTATGGATCAGGTGAGCGATCCAGGGCCATCATGGCCCTCTTGTTTAAAAGCTTAACGACGCCCCATACTTTGATATCCCGTAATCAATTTCCATATATGGTAATCATGTGACTTCGACGTTGCTGCTGTCAGAGTAGGTACCAGACGACGTCTTCCAGTGCAGATACAACAAATACAAATGTGGTTTGTGATGATTTCGGGAGGCTTTACATGACAGGGGGTGGGGAGAAAAGGTAAAATATTATGTTTCGAAATATTTAAATATAAAATAAATTTACTTAGCAGTAATCTTGACATTTTGGAAAAAATATCTGCGATCAGGAAGAGTAGCTTCCGGGTTACCAAAGTGATTATGTCAACATCCGGGAGGGGGCGCCTGTAGCGAAAATCACGTGAGTTTTGTGTTTACCTCGGAAGCATGGAGGACGCGGAAGCATGGAGGACGAGTATAACTATAAGAAGATAGAAGATGTTGGCTTAAAAAGGTTTTTACCTTACTTACGAGCCAACCAAGATTCTGCGGTATTTCTCAGGGTTCTATCAGATGCTTATATGCCTGACAGTTGCAAGAAGAATTTTAACTCTCATTTTTCTTTCTTTATAAACTGCAACACCCCCTTACAGGTGTATACATTACATCCAATCAAGGTTTGCAGAATGAAAGCCTGCACAGTGATTAGGGTCTTTTTTTTTACCTGCAAAGAGGATGGTTCTCCCTGCACAGGGGGCTTCCAGTTAGCATCCCGATCCAAAGGACATTGCACTTTGAGGCACTCATCCCTGCTAATGGTGCCAATGGAGCATGTTCAGACATTTTCGATTTTATTACCATTGCCCTGAATCGAACCGAGGTCCTCTAGCACAGTAGCAGGCAAGTGCACTGAGCTACCATGCTTCACACTTTTCTGAGCATTACATGCAGGACTTCGTGTGTAGAAACCAGTACTTAGTAAAGTGGACCGGCCCCGATAGCTCAGTTGGTAGAGTGTCCGCTCCGGGGAATGGGAGGTCATGGGTTCGATCCCGGGCCGCGACATACCAAAGTCGTTAAGAATGGTACTAGCTTGGCACTCAGATTTACGGAGTAGAGCTAGGACTGGTCGACCCAGTGTCAGGATAATGTGACTGGGTGTGGTATCATGTTATGCGTCGTGGGACATGATACTTCAGGGAGGCAGCACTACAAAAGTGAGCATTTTCCTAGTGCAAATTTGGGGCCGGTAATCGGCCCCAATTTAGAGACAGATATTCCCAAATTGTACAACAAGTTTCCCAATTTGTGATTTTTTGCTACATTTTGATGCAAATTTAATGAAAATTGAACCAAAATTGACAAAGTTACAACTGATATAAATTCCCAACTTTGCATATTTATGAGCTGTTTTTCCCAAACCCAACGGCCCCTGGACTCTGATTATGAAGGGTAGGAAAATCCTTGAGAATGAAGATGTTGCTGGCTGGGATCACACTGTTCAGCTGTCATTTTGTGGTATCTCATTAGAAATGTCTTCTGATAAATGAATGTACATACAAGTACAGGAAGGAGTCATCAAAAAGCAGTTCACATATAATTTTGATGTTATTGCAGAAAATTGTCACATGCATGTATTGACAAATGTGTGAAATACACCTGTCATTAATCTTTCGGCCTGTGAAGTAGTTCATCTGTAAAAGGCTGTAATTGATTAACGAAAACAATGTTTGAAGATTCACTGATGTCTTTTAGTATAGTTAAGTGTCTTCAACACCTGTAAATTGCTGTCAAAACAGATTAAAAGGTGTAAAAGGTGCCCCAAGGCACTGCAGTGGGTGTGGCAAAGATCTAATTGCCAAAGTGACCAATCATATGTCCCTAACAGGGGTATTAAACACTGACACCAGGCTTTATTCCTAAATTAATGTGAGAAATTTTTATTTATCTGCGATTTAGCTAAGGTCTAACAACTGATGAGTCATACACAAAAATGCCTAGGGCTAAAAAAGCCAGAAAGTATTGCAAAGAGGCCACTTGAAGAAACAACATCTGAACCTGAAACTCTATCAAATGATCAGCCTTAAGCAAAGAGACGAAAACTTTAACAGACTAGATTCAGTAGCTTTGGCATTTCAACACTAAAAATATTCAATTCATGACTCAGCAGTATTTCAACTGACCAGTATTGACCACTCAGGGAGTATTGACCGGGACAATTTTAACCAGTTAAAACTGCATCTAGTTTTGACCGCCCAGCCTTGATAGTACACTTCACTGTCTTGATATTATTGATATGTTGTAAATAAGTGACAAAAAGTTTGTGAAAAATAAAAAATACAAACAGGACAGTGTCTTTTTTATTTCAACTTCCAATCAGCACTTATATGCTGACGTTCTTATTATACCCCCGGCATACTATGTATGCCGAAGGGGTATATAGTTTTTGTCTTTTCTGTGTGTGTGTAAACTTTTCTGTGTGTGTGTGTGTAAACTTTTTTTGTGTCAAAGATTTCTCAGGAACTACTATACCTAGAAACTTGAAATTTGGTACAAACAACATGCATAACTAGATGTATTGTGGGAAAGAAAATTGGGGCTGTGGGGCCAGGTTCTTTTGAGTTATTCCCCTTTGTTATATTTGCTACTGAGATGTGTATTTTGTGAGTTACCTTAAAGATTTCTCAGGAACTACTATACCTAGAAACTTGAAATTTGGTACAAACAACATGCATAACTAGATGTATTGTGGGAAAGAAAATTGGGGCTGTGGGTCCAGGTTCTTTAGAGTTATTCCCGTTTGTTATATTTGCTACTGAGATGTGTATTTTGTGAGTTACCTTAAATTTTGTGTCAAAGATTTCTCAGGAACTACTGTACCTAGACACTCGAAATTTGGTACAAACAACATGCATAACTAGTTGTATTGTGGGAAAGAAAATTGGGGCTGTGGGTCCAGGTTCTTTAGAGTTATTCCCGTTTGTTATATTTGCTACTGAGATGTGTATTTTGTGAGTTACCTTAAATTTTGTGTCAAAGATTTCTCAGGAACTACTCTACCTAGAAAATTAAAATTTGGTACAAACGTCAGGAACTACTCTACCTAGAAAATTAAAATTTGGTACAAACGACATGCATTACTAGTTGTATTGTGGGAAAGAAAATTGGGGCTGTGGGGCCAGGTTCTTTAGAGTTATTCCCCTTTGTTATATTTGCTTCTGAGATGTGTATTGTATGAGTTACCTTAAATTTTGTGTCAAAGATTTCTCAGGAACTACTGTACCTAGAAACTTGAAATTTGGTACAAACAACATGCATAACTAGTTGTATTGTGGGAAAGAAAATTGGGGCTATGAGGCCAGGTTCTTTAGAGTTATTCCCCTTTGTT